>VYXB01001659.1:82140-138660 GCA_013397135.1 Pachyramphus minor
GGGGCGGCTCCTGGGTGGGGCCCGGGGGCGGTGGCCGGTCCCACCGCGGTCACTGGGCCTGTGCCCGGCGCGGCTCCTGGGGCGCGGGGGCGATGCGGTCTGTTCCGGCAGCCGCTGTGGCACCGAGCCCGGCCAAAGTGTGCTTTCCCTGCTCGGTGTGGGGGGGATGCACGTGGCTCAAGTGCTGTAATAGGAGTGTAGCTTTAGCAGTGTAAGTTAAATCCTTTTTTGAAATAACGTGTTTTTAGAAGATAGGATGTATGCAGACTGGAAAAGCGGGCAGCTCACGTCTTTTTTGTTTTGTTTGGATAATACTGTTTGGGAGCTAAGGATAGACAAAAGGCCTTCCCAGTGCTGCCAGCAAGCCAGGAAAAGGTCTGCTGTCCTCATACCTTTATTATCATCTGGCACGCTGAAAGCCCTACTGTTTTCATTGTCATTAAAAAAAAAAAAAGCCCACTAAACCCAATCCAAAAGCAAAACAAGGAAACGTGCTCTTTTCAATGCCACCAGATTTCTGTCCACTGCAGGTAGCCAAATGTAGTGCTTTTGCTTGAAAGGTTGCTCAGTTGTGTTGGAAGATGAAAGGTGGTGTGTTCTTATTGTAGTGATATGTGATTGTAGAAATCACCCACCCAAACCTTTTCATAAACTTTTTCCTTCATCTGAATCTTACTGGTGTTTAGCAGGCTCTTTTGTGCTTTCAGAGTGGAGCAATGTGTTTTAAACTTCTATCCTACTCGTTGTTTTCATCCCAAGATGATTTTTTTGAAGTTTTTTTGATCTGTAATAAGTCAGACCTTTTATATGCTGTTTGTGGCATACACTGAAGGGAGATAGGTTCATAATCATTGGTTGCACTGGCTCTCAGTGAAATTTGGACCTTCTGTTCTTCAGTACATGAACTAAATGTGGTAACTCAGTCCAACATCACACTTAAAAACCATAGAAGTTGAAGAAAGGAAAGTTACATTATTTTGGGGGAAGTTATAATAAGCTGTAAAATCAAACACCCAAAGATTAAGCAACTCCATGTTTAACTTGCTTTTACGCATTAATTGCTTGTATAAACATACCTTTTTAAGAAGGGCCCTGCCACTTTTTCCACTTGGCAAATGGACTGGCAGATAAGATTTCTTTGTTTCCTCCTCATTCAGTGCAGATCCAGGTCTCATCTATTGCTACTGGTCATGACTCAGTCCTCAAGCTACCTATGATTTTAGCAATTTAATGGATCTATCCTGTCAGGAATTTTTTTTTTTCTATTTTTGTTGTTGTTGTTATTTTGAGGGAAGAACCAATATTTAATTAGTGTCTGAAATTTTTAGTTCAAAGTTCATAGTGTTGATATCTAAAAGCTTTGAGAATGCTCAGGAATGGTATTGATGTTTGATTCACAAATTCATCCATGATGACAGAAAAGGGGATGTGGTATGGTTTGTTGTATTCCCATGTAGTTTAAAAGACACATCTTTATAAACAGTAAATGTCATTTATCAATGCATATAGCAAAAAAAAAAAATCTTACTTTTTATAATAGGCCATCATAGAACTCATTTTACTTTGAGTTGTTCCTTGAGCTTACTGTTGCAGGGTTTAGCTTTTAAGACAAACCCATTTTAAGTCTTCAATATAGATCTTTCTGAATTATCTTCTTGCCGTTGTTATGTTTCGTTTTGTTTGTTTGGGAGGCTTCACCTCTTATGCAAGTAGAATAAGTTCAAAAGTAGGATTTACACTTAACGAGAGCAGTGTCCAAAGATCAGATGACCTTAGACCAGGTTTTCTACTTCTGTACAACTCATCCCTCCCACCCCCCCAAAAACAAACAAAACATTTGACTGCCAAATCAGAACACAACACACAAATTCGTCTGTTGTGAAACTCGATGGTTTCTTCGTCACGTATCTCAGAGGTAAGAGCTGGAAGATGGAGCTTTGTGAGACGGGCCAGTCCGTAGGCTGACTTTAGTTACAGCTTCTAGTCCACATATCCTCAAACACTATTACAGCTCCAATGGCTTGTAAATTCATGGGGGCCCTCTTTGTTTTTGTGAAAGCCCCAACTTCTGCTTATGTGTACTTAGGCTTTTATTTAACAAAATAGAAGAAACAGAACTTTGTGAATATGGAAAAACACTAGAAAAATAGTGATAGATGAATCCTAAAAAGTGAAGTGTTAGGACATTTTGTATTTTGGACTTTGAGGGATTTTGTTTTGAGAAGTGCAGCTTTTTTTTTTTTTTTTTTTTGGTGAGAGAAGTTGAGATTCATTGTGCCATGAATTAATCTTAAATGCCTGAAATTATTTTGCTTTTTTTGTTTGGAGGTGTGATTCTTAAACAATCCTTGGTTTTTAGTCATCAGGAAGCTTGAATCTTCAAGGTTTTTGTATTTTTCAAAATTATTCTGTCTTGTAAGTTTAAGTTATGTAGTCTGTGTATACACTGAAGTCAGCATTAACTGGGTGGAACAGTCAACTAATAAGTGAAAAATATTTACAATGCTATCAGATACTTGTATTCATAATGGTTCTGTAATGATGCATTGCTTTGTGTTTTGTTAATGCAATGTATGAATACTGGGTATCAGATTACGATTGCATGGGATATATTACTGAAAGGAATTGCTACAGTGATGGTACCAAAGATCTATTTTATGCAGAGATTTTTTGTTGTTGTTAAGTTTTTGTTTGTTTGTTTGTTTGAAGAGTGTCTCTGGATTTTGAATTTTAGCTATAGTAATCGTGAAGTAACTGATGACACCTTGAGTACAAGTGTGAACCAGAGCTGACTGTACAATGCAGGATGGAAAGATACTATAAAGGAAGTTCAAAAACCTCTACATTCAGGCAAAAATAGCTTTCCACCTAGCTGTAGTTACACTTTAAAATGAAGTCTGCTTAAATGTGAGGGAATTTTCTTTTCCTTGAGAAGAAAGAAATAGGTTTAAAAATTTACAGAGTAATTAGATTTTCCAGTTCCCTTGACCTACATTTATTGCCGAGATTAGAAACTGCAGTGTTCAATAACTGTGTTCTGGCAAGTTTTATGTGACTTTCTTTTCCACTCTTAGTTTATGATGGTTTATAAAAGAGAAATATTTGCTTTGGAGGTACTTTCCGTCCTCTACTCAACATTTGCTCAGAAGAGGAATGGATACTTAGTTTTTTTTCTCATCTCTGCAAATAGCACTTCAAATTAATTACTTTGTATTAGGGAAACCAGTGTCTCTAGTTACAATTATTCTAGGTGATCATTTGTTCTGTCACAGTTACAACATTTCTTTGGTATTCAACAGCTAAACCAGGACCAAAGTCTGGAAGTGACCAATGTCTTGAGAATGCATCCCTTTAATGCTGCATAGGGTGGGCTTTTGGAACAGTGGATCTCCTCATTCACCTGCATTGTGGCTGGGTGAAAGGCTGTCTGCAGCTGTAGGCCCAGTCACCATTTCAGCAGAATTTGCAGTAACTCTAGTGTTTTGCTTGAAAAGTTTAACCTGACAACCGGCCTGGTTAACACCTTTCCCAAACCTAGAAAAAAATCTTAAACATATTTGAATATAAGAACATTTGGTTTAGGCAATGGGTAAAGATTCACCAGGTTAATTCTTATTTAAAGTGATTTACTACCGAAGGGAGTAGTGATTCTTTTGAGATTTTATATTATTTGGCAGGAAAAAGTGACTCTAGGTTTGTATGCAAGTAAGAACAGTGCCAAGCTAACTTCCCTGCAGACTTGAAATATCATCTTTCTAATGATTTAGCAGTTATGAAAATGCCAGCATTACTTTTAAGTGCCAAAAAATATGCAAAAGGCTTGACAACTCATACACTCATTCTCTTCTGGTAAACACTGAACTTTAAAAAATGGAACTCCTACATATTTGTAAGTTGTACTTCTGTGTAAAGGAGCTTTTATAAAGTAAGTCCCACACTGTCTTTTCCCTTAGAGCCACATTGTCACCTGAACCTTTTTGTAAGCTGTGCCTTGAAGAGAATACATGTGCATGCTCACTGTGATAGGGCTGTGATTCACCATCCACAGGGCTCCTCAATTTTCAGGTGAATCTAGAACACTGCTACACCTGCCAACAAGTTTCCTTTGGTTTATTATCATTGAACAACATGTGTGATCCATATGCAATTAAACTATTACTGTCTGCCAATCCAGCTTTATAATCTTGACTTTTATCAAAAGTAAAGTTAACATTACTTTGATGTCTGGTAAAAGTGACCCTGCCAGTAAAGATAGGGTTTAGTATCAAATGCTTATAAAAGGGGATAAATAATAGTCACTTGTTATTTAAAAGGGAGAATCAATTAAATACAGCTGTGTTCATTTGAAAGTAGACATCTGAGCATGTTTATTTTTATATATTAAGAGAACTGCATGATTTTTTTCGTGATTTTTGTGTTCAGTGAATTGTGATTGGTTTGGATTTGCTTAAAATTGAACTTCTTTTAGCAAGATAGAAGAAGTAGTACTTTGCATAACTGTTCTAGATACAATATTTGGCTTCTACAGTAAAGCTATATTGATGATACTCAACTTCATCAAAAGTACCTGAAGATTTTTTTAAACTAATGCAAAATTCTTTTATCTCTGTCATAGAGGCAACATAAACCCCAAAGGATTTGTCCAGACTTTATGAAATAAGTAAGTATGAATTAAGATCATTGTTGTGTATTTCAGATTTTCTGTGAGATTATGTAATCTTAAATTTACGTTTAAGCTTCTAAGCCTCTAGAGTAGGGCTTTGTTAACGGGATCTCCTGTTGTTTAGTTTTATATTCCTAAATATTCTTCCCATGAAAGATGCATTTCACATTTGGGTCCTTGGTATTTTCTCCTCCTTAGTTACAAATTCACTTATTTAAGTTTTGATTTGATTCTGGTAGTATACTATTTTTAATGTTGATAGAAGTAGTTGGGAGAGACTATATGACTTACTAGTCTTGTTTAGTGGTAAAGATATGCCTTCCAGTGATTGCAGTGAAATCCTGCTGTATGTGCAAAGAGAATTAGAAGTGTGGCTCTGTGAAGACTGTAGTAGTATGAGTAGGTTCTTCATTGGTCCTCGTTCAGTTTCCCGAATAAAAAAGGGTAAAATATGCCTAGGTTTTGAGGATTTGGGCTTCTTGGAAAAATAGGACTTCATTGACTCAAAGCTGAGAAAAAACTTGAATAGTTTTGGAGGTCTACGTGTGGTTAAGATAGTGTCACTCCCAGAGCAGCAGCAAGCCTGTAACAAATATCAGCTGCTTCAGAGTCCTGAAGGAGAGTTTAAGGTACAGAGGGTTGGAGACCATGAACCGAGTTGCCAAGAGATAGGTTCGTGTTCTGTTTGGCTAAAGCTACTGTGGAATATGTTTTCCAGCAGTGGGCTGAGGCAAAGAGTTGATAGTGGCCTTACCTTAAAATTATGCAGCTCTTTCTGGCAGAACTTACTTCTTACATGCCAGATAAATAAACAAAGTTGTATTATTTTCAGATGCATCAAAAATAGAAGGATAGAATGTCATTTAAGCAATCTTCTGTCCTAATCTAACGGAAGTCTGCTTGGCTAGGCTTGGTACTCTATTCCACAGAACAGGTCATTTGTTTATTATGTTTATTTTGTTATGTTTGTGTAGCCAAGTTACTGACTATTTGAACCCATCTATTTCCGATATGACACTATATAAATCTAGCAGAAGAGTTTGTACGATAATGTACATCTTTTTTTGACTGTAGAAAAACATAGTAATTTGTGGCAGAAACATTGGAGACTTGACCAAGCTATGCTTTATGAGGAACTGTGCTAAACAGGAGTGTAAGCTATTTTGTGTACCTGTGAGTCCAAGAAATACTTGAGATAATTACTGAAGGTAATTTGACATGAGAAGTAAACAGTGATTAAATTTTTCTCTTATGTCTGGTTGAATTTCAAAGGTAAATGGAAAAAGTGATTACTGCAAGGTGTGGTGGCAGAGAAGGCAATAAAAAACCCCTAACCCTTTCCACTGTTTTCATCCTAAGGTTTCATTCCAAAATGTTGGGTTTTGACCCTTATGCATTAAGATAGGCTTCATATTTCTTATTGGAAACTACCTTTAAAAAAGAGCAGATGATAAAATCATAGAATCATTTAGGTTGGAAAATACCTCTAAAATAATCACAGATCTGTAGGTCAGTATGGGTGGAGTAGACTTATAATAGGTAGGACACAAATTGTTAATCATGGTTAGTCATTATAATCTTTGTGACCCTTTATAGGACTCTAAGATTGATAATGGGCTACTTGAAAATATCCACACATGTAAGCTGATCATTGCTCTGTTTTTAAAGAGGGTGTATGGTGAATGAATGTGTTACTAGCTTTGGAGCCAAATTACAGTGGGGCCTGGTATTGTCACTTTTATTTCAGTGCTTTTGTTTCAGACTGTGGTTCTTCTACTGTTACTAAATATATGCATTGGAGCTGTTTGCTATTTAAGAGTTGAACCTCCTGGTTTTAAGAGGGCCAGCAGAAGGTAGCATTTAAGCTATTCCTAAGGGCTCTGTTGAGGTCAGAAGCACAGATGTGTGCCTGTTTTGTTTTTGCACATAGGAAATCGTGCAAGGACAGTCTGTGGGCAAACAGAAGATTTGCATTTAAATGTACATGTTGAAAGCAGTAGGAAATCGCTATGGTGGCTCTGTATTTAAGCCTAGTGATTTCCATATGCTCTGGGTTCTGTTGCTCAGCTTCTGTGCAGGTGGAATATGTTTTCTATGTATGGCTACAATAAAATGGTATCTATATGGGGGATGGATTCAAACAAAAATATGTTATTAGAACTAGACAGGACTCCTTCAATTTCTTTTTTTTCCCTAGAAAAGAAAGTTTTAGTGAAGAATTGTCTTTATTTTGACAAAATGTCTTCGGAAAGCTTTCCAGGGCCTGTGAGATAGAATTTGTACTTGAGGAAGATTATCAGAATGGTCACTGAGACCCAGTAGTCTTCAAATTAGGAAAAGTCAAGAAGGGAACTTTTAGTTGTTTTTCTAAGCAGTGCTCTGAGTGCTTTTCTTTATTAAACAGTGCATGTTAATTAATTAAATATTTACATGTATTTAATTGTAGATTATTTAAATTGCACATTTTGATAAGTATCTGTTGAAACTTGTTTCTTTTTATATTTTGGTTTTTTCCCCTCACACAATTAGTATAAAATCAGTCCAATATATGTATGCAGGTAGTCTTGAGAAACATTCACCAGTGATACAGGATTCCTTAATAGTAATTTCAACTGCCCAAATTTCAGGAAGATGAATTAAAAAAATTGCACTTATCCAAAAAACACAATTATACAGAATACAATCAAGTTTTCCTCATGGAATTTCTCCCAGTTAGTATATTGGGTGTCAGTTACTACTTTGTAATAACTACTGCTCATTCCCAATAGCAGCTGAGTAAATGGTTACTGAATGATGTCTGAGAGATAATAAATGTAGGTGATTTCAAATCAAAGCCTGGGGGTGGTTGATTCTGTAATTCAACTTCTTGTTGAGATGTGTGTTAACAGCTTCACATCTTTCAGTGTAATGAGGCTCAGATTTTACTGTTCTTCTGATGTTGACTGTTAAAATATTGATGGGAGTGGTGTTTAGGATGAGTATGCCGTAAGTTAATACCTTTTCCATTGTTACTCCTTGTAAAGGAGAACCACAGTAAGAGTGGATCTGTCCATTGTTTCATTAAGTTCCCTACTTCCTGAGTTTGGAAATAAATCCAACTCTTTCAAATTCCTTCATGGAAGAAAAAATGTTTTCTACTGTGGCAATTCAGTGTTTCTCAGGAAGAAGAGGAAAGTTTTGTTATAGTTTTAGGAGTTATCTGGTTTGTCTGTTGCTAGCATTGATAGACTATGTATGGCCATGCCAACCATCTCAAGGCTGGTTGTTTTTTTTTTTTTATTATTCTGCTTTTACTATATTACTTAATTTGTTATCTTATTAAATTAAATAATTAATGCAACAAATTTAATCCTTCCACCGTGCTTGTGCAAGTTTTGTAACTTCACTGAAGAGCTGTTCATGTAATCTTAGTTGACTTACACAATGGCAGTGTAGCTCTACATATATATCATAAGATTTCCTAAAATAGTTTTCTGCTTTACATGAAGGCTTCCTTATTCGTGTGAATCTTCATGTGAATTTTCAGGGATAGTGCTGGGTCCATCTTATTCTCAACAGGTCAAGTGGGAGTGTAGAGAACTGACAAAGTTTTAGCAGTCTTATGCGTATTTATTGCATAGATTATTTATGCGTAGAACTAAAATTTGATTTTAAACAGCTTCATTTTCCATTTAATATAAATTTTAATATTGCTTTTACTGGGATAAATGAGTTATAAAGTAGTAAAATTAATGATTAAATTAAAACTGATTCTTCTGAATGTGTGCTTAATATTTTCACTGTGGACAAAGGGAGAAGAAAAAAAAGTAGTATTTCTTAAAGGACAGTGTGTCTCCTTAAGGTATGTATTTAGTATATAAATTATATACTAAAGTACAACTGTGAGATAAGTGTTTAGGGAACACCTTAATTATTATTTTAGTAGTCAGTTTTAACATTTCTCACAGGATGTAAAAGGATGAACCTTCTTTTGATTTCTGTATTATTTTCTGAGCCTTACTGTTACTATTTCTAAGAGTTTAGTTAAAACATCTCTATATGTATATAAGAAAGAAAATTCTGACTATAACAATGCATTATTGGAAACATTAGACATGTAAAAACCAACGGGTTTTTTTAATAATAATTATAGACCTGATTTCCAGTTCCATGTTTGTCACACTTTCCTTCTTCCTGAATCATGAAGACTAATACTAGGGGGAGACTAAAGTTCCCAAGGATTAAAAATAGTCTATGGATTGGTAGCATTGGCAGGAAGTTAGTGAGAATCATCCACCTAGGACAGTGCTTTGCTACAGATCTTGCCATTTTGAGTTTTTAAAAGAAGTGAAGATATTATGGTTTAAATTAAGTTTGGAATAGGATTTAGAATTTGACTGAGGACAAATCTAGTTTAGATGGTTAGAAGACATAGTCTTTGCACATGATATTGTGATTATGAAAATGCTAAAAGATCAGTTGTATTTCCAACTGCCAATTTGTCACTATTGAAAGTGGTGTTATGTCTTTCGAAATCATCTGTTGGAGTCAAGATACTTGCCTTGGAATGTGGCTGAAACCAGACTTTGCCATTGAATACTTGGACTTTGCAATTGGGTACTAGCTTTCTGCTAGTATAGTAGGATCAAAATTGTTGGCATAAGTGCAGATAATGTGTAGAGATGCATCATAAGTGACACCAAACAAATTCCAGTAAAATAAATAAATAAAATCACATGAATTAAAAAATTCTGTAATATAAATGCCGAGCATGTGCTTTTTAACATCCTTTAATCCCTCATTTAATCCTTCCTTCCTTCCTTTTCTGATTTTCTCTGATTATCACAATGATGTCTCCTTTAATCTTTTTTTCTTTATCTTGGGAAGTGTTATCCCCTTTGTATCAGTTTTATGTCATATTCATATCTAGGCTGCTGCCAGATGGTCTTTGACAAAAGTCTGCTGAAGTCTTTTGGGTATGTGAAAGTGACTTGAATAGATCCAGTTGTGGAATTGGTATTATGCTTTGTAAGAGTATTGTGAGTTTGATGTGAGCACTGCATGTATTAGAGATCAGAAAACTATTTCATTCTTGACCACTGCAAATTACTAATAATTACATATTAATTGTTTTGTGTGGACTCCATTGGTACCCTTTGCTGGTTCAACAACACTGGAGCAGTCCCTTTTAACTATGAAGAAATGTCTGCCACTCGATTTGTCCTCAGTTGAACTCGATGTACAGTCCTCTTATATAATAAAGTCTAAATTACAAGGAACGGGCATGTAGTACAAGTACTTTATGACATAAATTTAAAATTGATGCTGATACTACCCATCCTCAACAGTTTTTAAATACAACGTGTGTGCATTATACAGAAATGGTAGTTTATTTTAAGGTAAGATTAGTTCTTTTACTGATTTTCTCTTACAATGATTTTGATTCATGCAGAGAAACTGCTTCAATAGACTGATTTTTAAGGCTACTGTAAAATTCATGCTTATTTTAGGGGCTGTATACTTCTACAGATGCAACCATAACATTGCTCTCTTGGCAGATATTTGAAGACATCTTTCATGTCTATAGCTATTGAGTGTTTGCCACATTATGAGCTTTAACTTGATGTACAGTATGTTACCTCATTCCATTTCTCAGTGAATAGACTTTAAATACTAAAGCTAGTTTCAAATATAAAGTGATATAAAGAAATTATACTTTCAGATACTTTATTTTTGAGTAATGCTTTATGAATCCAGCTACTTAGATAATGTTATTTCATCATCATAAGAACACTGTGGAGCATCTGTTCAATGTGGGCATAATATAAACTCAAACAGGATGTTCTTTCACGTTGTCTTTTCAGGTGAACCATTGGATGATTCTATTTCATAGGCCACTAACAAGTGCATGCTCCACTTTACCTTTTCTTTCTGCAACCACAAGATAGCTTCTTAACACATTGACCTTCAACATTTTTACTTGGTGACATTCATGTCTAACATAACTTGGAAACTTCAGCTTTGTGAGTAGTATAATTGTACTGTAAAAGTTGAAGAGTTCTAAAAGAAGAAGAAGGTGTGAGTGAGGGAGTTTGGGGGAAAGAATGTGCTCAGAAACCGCACATGTAAGGCAATGTGTGGAGCCAACCTGAATGTGCATAGGTAGGGTTGTGCCAGCAAATGGGTGAGGCTTCCTGGGTATTCAGAAGGGGCATTACATATTTGTCAAGGGCAGAGAGAGGCACAGTTGAATGCTATAGCATAGGGGTAACTAACATTTCTGTGAATGAATTGTCATGGTGTAAGAGCACAAAAAAAATTAAAAACTAAATTTGAGAAGGAGTAGTAGGTAGCTGGGTTAACCTACAAAGTACAAGCAAAGAGCAGATCCTCACTGAGGTGCTAAGAATGCGAGAGCACTGCATCTGGTAAAGAAAAGCCTCATCCAAGGGTCAGAATCACAGCAAAGAGTGCCGTGAAGGCAATGTCTGCTCAGGTAGACATTTAACCCCCCCCAAACTAAAATGAGGCTCAATGGCTGGACAGAAAGGAGTAGTGGAGGACCAAGCAGATCTGTAGCAAAGTCTGCAAACAAGGAAGTAGTTCTGGGGAACTTGTCATTTTGAAGTTTGGAACTTTATTTCTTAAAAGGAATAAAAAAATGCTACTTCATACAGTACTTAAATATGTAAAAAATTTGGGACTGGGGGAAAGCACACAGAATATGCACTGATTCGCCTTGCTTTGAAAAAAATCTGTGTTTCCCAGTTTCCTTTCTTCTTTTTGTTTCTTCCCTTTATGCCTGTTTATTTCTACAGCTTTAAGGTTATGCACCTATGTGCAAAAAAGACTAAAATAGTTACAAGTTAACTTTTTCTTTTGCTTTTACTCCTCAACTGTTTTCTAGAACCAAATGGTTGTCATTGGAGAACATGTAGGCAGTGAGTTCTAGGCTGAAAGTAAGGTGAAGTGGAACTGTAGAAAGAATTTCTGAAAAATGAAGTAATAAGAGTGAGCATCAAGAAGAAGATAGGAATGGCATAATAAAAGAGAACAAAGATGCTTTTATGGTGCATGCTAGCTGCAGCTTGTAAAAATGCTATTTCCTTTGCCCATGTGATTTAAGGTTTTGGTCTTTGCATCAGTGAAAGCACTTTGCTGCTGCTGCCAGCTACCATTTTGGGAACCTCATTGCATATGGTATTTCTGATATTTCCTCCTTAAAAAAGAGCCAACATTTTGTTCCCAAAATGTGATGACTAAACAGGAGAACACCTCTGAAAATGTGCTTAGCTTTAATTTTTTTGCAGTCTGGGTTTTTTGTAACATAGAGGTAATTGGTAGAGTATAAGAAAATATGAATATTTTCAGAAGGGAAACATTTTTTTCCATGCATCTACATAGACAGGATTAAAATCACACTTTTCAGGAGGAACACAAAACATTCAGTTATTTAGATGACACTTGTATCACCTGATAGATTAAACAACATTAATTCTCATTATTTATTGGTGAGAAAGGAATACTTGCTTACCTGCAAGCTGGATGTATCAGTTTACATGTCTAATAGTATCAGTGCTTTTGTACAAAATTTCTAATATATAAAGAAAATAAAGCAGGTATTTTTCTGTATTATCAGGCAATTTTTGGTAACTGTTCTGATGTGCTTACAGTGCACCCAAATCTTCGTTCGTGAAGCCTAGCCATGATGTCAGTGTACCAAATTACTCTAAGCCAGTGGCAAGGCCTGTGGTCCTAGGCATTCCTGTGTTCAGGAATTTTCATAATAAAGGCATCACTTTCAAGGCACAACATTCAGCTTACAATAACCTCCCACAGATCAAACTATGTAATTCAAGTGCAACTCCTAGAGTATCACTCTTCATATTTTTTTCCATAATTAGTTTGCAGAGTGAAAACCTCTTCTGGGGTGGGGGAGGTTTGGTTGTATCTTCTAGTCATCAGGTAAAGGCTATTCTAGATATAGATTCAAAAATGTCAAAATACTGTTTAAACCCTAACAGTTCTGCCTTAGAGTAGAGGACTGGACCAGATGACATTTTAAGTCCTACTTTTCCAAGTCCTTGTTCTAGAAAGAAAGACTACTTTTTGTCCTGTGGGAGCAGTGTAGTCTGACCAGTAGCTATGTCTCCTTTATGCAAAAGGAGATAAACTGTCAATCAGCTGTCACTGCTGAAGATCTGTGGTGAAACTGGCATGCAAAAATAAATGGTGTCTGTGGTGGTATGTCCATGAACTATTTGAGCATTAGAAGTATTGTAAATACTGGCTATCATTTTCCACATTTCTCTCTTTTTTCATAGCAAGAAGAATTTACCCCTAATCAGGATTTATTAGGATAAAACCTGTTTTTGGAATGTGTTTCTGCTAATGTGCTGGAAACGAGACGCAGCATGCTCTACCATTCTCAATTTCCTTTGACTTTCATAATTTCTAGCACAGCTGTGGTTTTTTGTTTTGTTTTCTTGGGTTTTTTAAATGACTGTTATGTCTTTGCAATGACAACAAGGATGTCCCATTGCCAGGCAAAAAAACCCCCCAAAACCCAAACCAGAACAAAAAACAACAAAAAACCCAGGAGGCAATAAATGGAATTGATTTCGTTAAAAACTCTTTTTACTCTTAAAGTCATTTGAGTAGCATGCAGAGTTTCAGAATAAGACGTGGTATGTGTTTATTTTGGCAATAGCTGCCATATACTATTTTTCTTTTTTCCTTCAGTTGTGTTCTCTCATAAAGGGGGTAGAATGCTAACAGAACATAACTCTAAGCAGAGTCTCCTTAGATACATTCCATTGCAGTATTATAAACGGATGCAATCAAACTGCTTGACAGCCAGGACAACTGTACCTAAATATGTTTTGTATATAAAATAGCTGTTAAACATGACACAATTGCAGAGACTTAAAGCTAGTTTTTAAAGATTTGTGAAAGAAAGAGGTGAATAGGAGTTTCCTTAATATTGGACTATGCTGTTGGAGTTTCTGAAAGAGTTATAACAATGTAGTGGTAGCCAGCCACTGCTGTCACTTACTATTAAAAGCCATACAGAATTATATACTTCTTGATGTATCTTTTTGTGCTAGCTGTGTGGTTATCTTCTTGCAAAGTGGATATGAATTGTGCCTAAGATGCACATGTATTTTTCCTCTCCTCCTGAAAAGGTACTGGGTCAGAAACAGTGCAGTACAAAAGCTTCTCACTGCTGTTGGAGGGCAAAGGCAGTGGAGCTGTACTGACAAATGCATTTAGGAGCCTGATTCCCACTGAAATCAGTAGGAATTGGGTGATTAAGGGCACTTGCAAATGTGGGTCTGGCTTTTGGCTAGGCTGCAGAACAATGTTGCTGGGAAAAACCACAGATGGGATGGGATCAAACAACACATTTTGAGTTCCACTTCCTTTCTCATTTTGGTCCTACCCATTGTTTGAATGGTGCTTAGGCCCTTAGGCCACCATTGACGAGGAGTTTGGTGACAGCATCTTCTTTATGACAATCAAGTTGAGCTTTCCATTGACAGTAACACGCAACAAAGACTCCTTAGTTTCTGTGTGTCATCTGTCTTTATTTTGATTCTGTATCTGCCGCAGATGTCAGTTCATGATGCGTATTGTTTCTCATTTTTTAACTTAGAAAGATGGTTGTTTCTGCAACCAGTAGCATGCATTTTGCATTTGTATTTAAGAAAGCTGCTTTTTTCTTGGCTTATTTTACGTTTGTGTGCAATTAAGTCTAAATGTCCCCCTCTGTCTTATTGAAAAAACAAAAAAAGGATGTGAAAGATTTTAATTTTGCATTTGTGTGGTGGCATGTTTCATAACTACCATCGTTGCAAAGGTGAGGTGACAGGCAGTGACTCTGAGTTTTCCCCTTTGGTATTTATGTCCTATCTTCTGGATGCCCATAGTTCATGTGCTCTGAAATGAAATGTAAAACATGCTTGGTGTTTATATCTGCTGTCACTACATTGTGCAAACACAGCCATCAATGTCTTCTGAGTTGCAGTCTGCCTTGAAGAGCTTCTTGTGGAGCTGCCCACACAAGAGATTCTGCATATGGAAGTTGTAGCAGAAGCTTCCAGCCTTTGCCTTCAATCTTGAGATGGAAACTGAAGATAGAATTTGCCTATTGGCAGACAAAAAAGCAGAACCCTTGAGAACAGCCTGACTATATTTGAAACAGCTTTTTATTATAGCAGATGTGAATGTATGAGAGGCTATATGGAGACAGTAATTCTTCCAACAGGGCCATTCTGCATGGGTTGTGTGCTCAGGGTTAGTTGATAGGAAGGTGGCTGTTCTATTTTGTAGCTTCTTCCCTCTCCATCTGCAATGTGACCTCTTGATTATTGCTTATAAAAGCATCAGAGCTGAAACTGGTGGGATAAAAATCCCAGAAAATCTAAGACATTTTTAAGTCTTAGTATTTTGTCAGGCTTGGTTCTTTTCTGGATGCCAGAATCACCAAAGTATTTTTTCAAAACAATTTCTTAGTGGGGCCTCCTATTTATATCTGTATAATATGTTATAGTTTACCTTGAATGTATACCTGTACTGTGAAAAGAATTAGACATTGCAATAGTCTAATTTATTAGACTATTAATAGTCTAATAATATATAGCCTTCAGAAAAAGTAAAAAGGGAAAATTATTAATATTGGCAGACTAATAGGAGTTTCTCACAGCTTAACTACCTCCCCTTAAATTTTAGTATTACTTGAGTTCATAGGAGCATAAAGTTAGGCAATCATAATGTGTTATAGTGAATGTCTACCATCTCTCATTTTGAAATAACAGTCTTAAGGGTATCTTGGAAGTTTCGCAGTTTGCACTGAGATAGATGTAATTCCCAGAATGCTTGTCAGCTTTTTCATGTCACTGCTTTCCAGTTGTGATCCACAGTTTCTAATAAAACCTAGCCTACTCACAAAAATTTGGTGTCTGAAATAGTTGAGAAGGCAAATTGCCAGTTTTGGTGTCTATGTGAGTTCAGAGCACTAATGACAACTGCCTGTGACTGTACCTACATTACAGTAAAAGGTGTGACAGCAACATATGCAGACTGATCCAGCCAGCATAGACAATAGCACTGAGGTTACAAGAGCACTGGATTTAGCTTCAACTATACAGATCTGGGCAGTATCCTGGTACTGTGTGGTAGCTGAAGCTTCTTTGCTTATAGCTATTGAGTTTTGGTGTAAGTCAGCTTCAGTCCTAACTTAAAAGCAGCCTTGAACCCATTCTGGAGAAAGAGGAGATTCTAATACCAATGAAAAGCATTAATTTGAAGAAACAAAACAGTCAAGATGAAAGAGGTGATGACTACTTGCTCAATCTTACAACTGCTTTCTTGATAGGGAAGTGCTAACTTTGCACCACCAGCCGCCAGACTGTGCCTCTCTGGCTCTTGGACTCACCTTGACCAAGAAGCTATATTTATGCACAGTTCATATAGACCATCCAACTGTTTTCTTTGTCTGTTTCTTCTCCAGGCTAAACTAGTTTCAGCATGCTTTGTGTCACCTGTTATTACTGTCATTAATGCCATGTATATGAATCAGGTTCCAGGAGTTAATGAGATCTGGAAAAAATTCACATGCACATGACTTTTGTTTGCTTCCAAAGTTTGGACTCACTGGAGGTTCAAACTTTTAAACTTTTCTTTATAAGAATGAACTTCATTATAAATCCCTTTTAAAGAAGCCAATGCCCTCATGCATCCCAGAACAATATAAGAATCTGGGTTTGAATCCCCTCAGCTGAGTAGTCTCTTAGTTCCTCCCTTAGTATGCCAGACTCTAGACAGCTATGGAAAAGCTAGGGGATGACACCTTCTGCTTTGGCAGTATTTCTAAGGAAAAATGTGTGTTATACCTGGTGTTTTAATCTGGTCTTGGTGTGGCGCTTGTGATGTAAGTCTATTGGGTTGATCAGCAGACAAAGCACAGGCCTGATAGCTTGTGATCAGTAGGCATGAGATGGGCCTTTGAAATGCTTAGCTAAGCCAAGATTTTGGCATGCAGGGCTGTAGAATGTGTGGCACTTGGCGAACATCCCTGGTGAGGGTTAAAGCACCAATGACTTTCAGGTGCCAGAGCTTTGAAAGCAGATTTATATTTATAAATACAAATCGTACTCAGAACAGAGCCGGTTGGTATGAGGTAACGTTACTGTGCCTCAATAGGTCTCTATGCTCTGTCCTCTTAGTATGTGGCAAACACAAGTAATTCAAGTGAGTGTACTCCCCAGTGAAGGGAGCTGAGCTGCTGTGAGTTAGTTGCGTTTTTTTTGTTGACTTACACAAGCCAGTTACTGTAGGTCAGCTGAGGTGTGTTATACTTGTTTAGCTTCCAGCATTTCATTTGAACCTTTAAGCCTTTAGACACCCAAAAATCTCTATGGATGTGGCACTAATGACATAGAAGCATCTTATCTGAAAGTGCTTTTATCTACCAGTTGACCAGGGAAGACACTTAAGCCTACATTTGAATGAGAGGGGAGCAGCTGGCAGGGCATTTTTCCATACTGCTTTGGAACTTGCACTTTCCCTAATACCAAAATAGTTCTGGGACACTCTGCAGTGGCCCACTTGTTTTTCTTAGCTGTAAGGGGTTGGGAGGATTCTGTAAGAGGTTGGAAGATTGTAAATATATCTTTTCAGCTGTTGGGCTATGTTTATTATCCAGTAAAAGGGAGCTACTGCTTTAGTGTATCTTTATAACTGACACTCTAAAAATATAATCTCTACCAAAGGGTGTCTCTTTCTTTAGAATGACTGTATTCATATGGAGTACAATTATACAATCATATGTGAGGCAGGAGGCAAATCCGTTTTGCTAAGAACTAGAAAAATGTATGGCAGTGTATATATATCAAGATACTGAGGATAACATTTACTAATAAATTGAGGGTAAGTTCTCAGTGAACTGATATTTACTCCATAATTTTAGCTACAGTAAGTCTACCTAATATTGGATTGCCTTTTGCTTCCTTCCTATGAACATACACAGTCACTCTAAGTGGCAAAATATTTGAGAGTGGAATTGTGGTTATAAAAACCAGAAAATGGGAATTATATTTCAGCTTCTTTTATTTCTGTAGACTTTATTATGCTCAAACAAAAAAAAAAAACCACCTTCCACCACTCCTTACACCATATATTTGCTCCAAGAAAAGAAATTTGCTTCAAGATAAGAGGAGTAATAGTTACAGGGATTTGAAAATAGGCTTTCACATATTAATGGCTGCAATGACGTGATAAATGTCAGGACAGAAACAAAGTCTTATTGTAAACAGCGTAACTGCAAAAAGGAGGAAAGAGCACAAAACTGCCAGTTGTGCTGGCGTTGCATGGTATAAGAGTGCTCAGTATAAGAGAGTAATTTCTCCCGCTTTGTCTTATAACTCTCTTACCTCACTTTCCTTGAAAATTTAGGGAGGTAGGCAGAAAAATGTACTATTACGAGGCTGTCCTATCTCCGTGTAGATGATGAGCTTGTATCTCATGAACAAATATATCCCAAGCTTCAAGATGCCATGGGATCATATTTCATTTACATCATAAGTTATAAGTGGTCTCTACATTAGCTTTGCCCCTCCTTCCATCACCTTCTACCTTCCAAAGTTCTTCTAAATAGATTACATCTCTTAAGAGTTATATTTGCTTTGCTAATAGCTATTTTTGGGCTATCAAATGGCCTACTCTACTGTTGAAGCTCTGCTTTAGTGTATTCTCTAATTTAGGAACTGACTTAAATGTAGATATCAAAGCCCTGAAGTCTCATTTTCGTAAGTGACTGATGAGCCTAAGTCACTTCTCCTAGTCATGAAAATTTTAACCGAGACCTTACTTCTTCTTTTTGGAGAGAACTGGGTACACACAGAGAAGTTTCAAAATATTTCTCATAGGCATGATTTAAAATGCAGGTTCCTCTCGTTTAAAGGAAGCCAAACTCATGTACTCTCTGCTGAGTAGTTTGGTATGTTCTGGACTGACTTGAATTGGATCCTCTTATGGCTATTTCTCAAGGCATCTTACAGGGGCAGCTGAAGATTTCTTGACAAAAGCAGTCTGCTGACTCAGAGAATGTGCATGGGTGGAATACAACTGTAATAAAAAGACTTAAATTTATCCTTGGCTGGAAGCATGATCTTAATGAAATGGCTGCAACCAGCATGACATAGCCCTATGACTGTGATGAGAATGCAGAAAGGGCCTCACATCTGTTAGTCATGCTAGTATGGACTGTAAGCACAGTGCAAGTAAGCACCTGAGTCCTCTGTTGTATTAATTTCTCCAGTTTAGTTTGGCAAGATGAATTAAAGGTCTGTTACTACAAAGAGTGAGGAGATTTTTTAGAAGAGACGGTATAGAGAGGAAGGCATTACTATAATTTTTTTGGGAATAGCATGTATCATTCTGCTGCTCCATGTTCATGTAGGATGAATTAAAACTGGAGCAGGTGCAGGGAATGAGAGGCTATGAGATTGATCACAGGAATGGACAGTATATTGCAAAAGCTCATAAAAGCTAAATAAGCTCACATCTCTATAAATATGTGGGAGGGGAAAATATAATTAGACTGAAAATCATTGTGGGGATGAGAACATGTGGATGTGAACTAAGCTAAAATAAAATGCAGTAAGGTTTTTAAAACAACCTGACCTTCAGCTATGAGGTGTGAGAATGGAAGTCTTAACTTCACTTAAGACTCATGAGTTTAAGAAAGCAACACTGAGATGACAACCTGGAGATTAAATTGATCCTTTTCTGTCCCATTCCCATGTGGCTTTTATAAGAAGATATGGTAATAAAAATGTTAACAACATCTCAGTTTTAGAATTCACAGAACAGTTGAGGTTGGAAGGAACTTCTGGGGGTCATCTAGTTCAGCCCCTTGCCTGTACTGGAGCCTGGGATTATTAAAGCCCATGTGCAGGACTTTGCACTTCCCGTTGTTGAACCTCATGAAGTTTTTATCTTCTTGATTCTCCTTCCTGTCAAGGTTGCCCTGGAAAGCAGTGCACCAATCTGATGTATTAGTTACTCTATTCAGGTCTGTGTTATCTGTGAACTTTCTGAGGATGCTGTCCCTTCATACCAGTTATCAATGAGAGTATTAGACAATACTGGTCCCAGAACTGATGCTTGGGGACAACACCAGTGTCTTGCCTCCAGCTGGACTTCATGCCACCCTCTCATCTTGGCCATTCTTGTTTTCAATCCACCTCACTGTCCTCTGATATAACCTATATGTTGTCAGTTTGTCTGTGAGGATGTTAAACATAGAGTGTCAAAGGCCTTACTAAAGTTAAGATTGCAAAGAGTTTCAAGTTGTCAAGAAATGGCTGTTAGTAGCACTGCGACAAAGTAGAATAACATATGGAAATTAGTGAGGGTAGGAGACGTGGCAACCAGAAATAAAACTCTGTTAAGGATAAAAGTAAAGATACCGTATGTTTTTCAGAGGAAGAACTGATTCCACAAATCATTTAGTATATTTTGCACAACAGCTTGTACATTAAGAGCTATTACCTCTACAGTTGATGTAGAAAGATACAGAATAGAATAAATTAATAAAATTATGTATTATAGTTACAACAAATTACTTTTAGTGTATAGAGAAAGTTGTTCACTGTTATTGGTATTACTCTGTTTCCAACAGTTGACTGTGGTGAAAAATAAAAAATCAATGCCCTTTTCCCAGGTCTTTTTGTATGCTGTCAACGCTGCCACCACAAAAGAATGTTCTATGTCCAGTGGATAAAGCTGACTTTTGGTAACGGGATTCCTGGATATTTGAATTACAGGAAGAGAAACCACATGATAAGAGGGAATGATTGTAGTGAGGTCAAAGAAATTAGACCCATAATGCCGTTATATTTGATTCTGCGTGCAGTTCTAAAAGAGCCTTAGGGTAACCATATCCTGTACTCCTGTATTAACTGTGATCTACCAATGACACTAAAGTCAAATTTCTGGGTTTAAGTGTTTAAGCATACATTTATGCCTGTATGAAAAAGCAACAGTGATGGTAATTTAAGACAATGCCAAGTAAAGTCACATCTCAGTTGTAGAATGTGTAATTATACTACAATAAGAATATTTCATCCTTTACTGTCAGAATTTATGTGGATCAAAGTTAGTAGATGATCCAAACTTTATAAGTTTTACCCAAGTGTTTTGTTTAAAAAGCAAAATAGAGCTTGGCATTTCAGAGAACCCAGTGCTGCCAGTTTCAAGTGCCATGCTACAAGGCGTGAACAGGTGTTAACAACACTGTTCATCTTTCCAAAGCAAAACTAAAGAAGCACAGCTGTATGCAGCATGTAATTTTAAAACAGGTTTTCTGTATAATTTGAATAATATTTCAAGCTTACTCCACTATATTTTAAGAACAGGTTCTCAAATGTATTTATAAATTGTCTTTATTTAACACATGGAGCTTTAGTGAAGTTTACATCGATACTCTTTTTAACACTGGAAAACGATTTTAGTAGTTCTCAGTCATACAAACTATTCTTCAGTAAAAATAGGTCCTTCTTGCTGAGGTACCTAATGGTAGAAGAAAAGGCAGTCTCAGACACTCCTTCTAGTAAGAGGAAAAACAACCTTACAAATCCAGTTCAGGTTGTTCAGATGCTCAAATTATATCATCTTGAGTTTGATTTCTTGAGGCCTAAAGAGGCTTTTAGTTGACAGTAGTGCAGATATATATTATGACATCCTGTTCCCTGAAAAGCTGAAAACAGGAGGGGAAGCCTATAGACTCTGAGAAACCTCAAAGTCTACACTTACAGAATAGGACACAAAACATTAATTAAGCCAGAGTTAACCCTTAACCTGGCTCAGTCACCAGAGGCATAAATGAGAAGTGGTAACACACCATCACTATGCCTCTAATTAAGAATAAAAAAATTAAGAGGTAATTACCCAATAGATAAGCTTAGTTTTGATTATCAAAATTCATATAAGAAGAGCTGTCTACTCAATACAATGCTGATAGGACTTAGGGATTCTGCATGTACTATCCAGAAAGGAACATTCACCAAGATTTACCTAAGCCATCACTATACTCCCAACCCCAGGCCAGAAAACATGCTGAAGGACCTTAATTGTCTCAATCTTATATTATTCTGCACCTGTTTGATTTGTGCTCTGAATAGTCTTTCAAAGGAGGTGGAGCTTTAAAGTGACATTCACACCAACAATTCTCCTAAACATCTTTCTCCCATCCATTCTATATTTCCTATTTGGACTTTAATGCGATCATAATGGGAGACCTACTTCTTACAGCCAAAATAAAAGTTATAGGTTACTTCTGTTTTAATATACTAGTCATTGATAACATTTAAGTGATAAATTTTTTTGTACAATGGGAATGCTATTTTTAAATTGAGCTGATTTAATTCTACTGTACTGAGTCATCCTGTTAATTCTTTAGTTAGTACTACCTGTTTTAGCTAGCCTTTAGCTGTTCTAGCTAGCCTCTAGCTAGACCTGGCTGAAGAGGGGTCTTAGTGTTTATTCCAAAATCTGAGCACGAGTCCTGGAAATAGTAGTTAGAGTGCTGATTTTCATAACTGGTCTGTTGGTGGGTCATAGGTAAAACCATAAACAGAAGACATTGCAAAAAGATTTGTCTGTAACAGTTATCTGAATATGTCTTTTAGTGTACTGAGATGTAAAAAACCTGTAGACGAGATTCTCTCTGGTGTAGGTGGATATCAGAAATACCTCCTCACAACAGTGTTAAAGTGGGAAGAATAAGTAGGTCGGAAGAATATCCATCTCTACTGCTCTAAACAACACAGAACTTGAATAGCCGCATTTTTTTTAACCAGACCTACACCAAAGCACAAAGATTTGAAGAGTCATAGGGCTGGCTTACATTGTATTTTGGCAACATTTTTATCAACTCCACATGACTGTGTGGTAACTTCTTTTTAAAGGACAATTATTTCAGTGAGGGTGCAAATATTACTGAGTGTGTGCACATCTCTAACAGATCCTTAATAGATGGGTGTCGTAACTCATGTCAGGATGAGCCAATCCCATAACCATGAAAGTCAAAAGCAAAATTCTCTCTAACTTGTAAAATGGGGTGGTTAAAGAGGATTTCTGAAAGACTTTAGAAAATAAACATGATTCAATTTACGTTTTAAGTATAATATTTCCATAAGCATATTTACTAATTGCCTAGGGCCTTTACAAGTATTTGCCCAATCATCTGTACAAACAGATATTGAATCATAGGAATATAAAACTTACTTCAAAATTCTATTTTGTTGCAACTTGAAACTAGGAGAGAAACTAAAATTCTGTATTCTTCTGCTGAATCCTCTCAAAGAACTAAGATCTGCAGAAGACAAATGGGATTTGGTAAATTTCCTTATGAAGTTTGAATTATCCCTTTTAAATACAGAATAGATTTTCCAGGAATTACAACTACAGAGTATATTGTTACCTTCAGAAATTTAATATGTGTAAATGGCAGTTTGGTGATGGACACCTCATGTTTCTTCTCCAGTTATTGAATGTCTTCAAGGTAATCATGATGTCCAGCCTACTTTTTGATAAGCTTTCTGCCCTAAGAAATCCATCTAATTTTTTAGCCTCAGCCTATGCACCAAGGAAGTAGATTTTCTCCCAAAATGAGCAGAATTTCTTTTGCCACATTATGAGTATGGATTCCTGAAACATCTTGCTGCCTTCAAGGTGGCAGACTGTAGGTACTCTAAGTCAGCAGTTGTTTTCACATCTTTTCTTTCTCCTAATGATCTTGATCAACTTGATTTCTGTCCTGATTTGATATAAGTGAGAGCCTTCCTAGGTTTTGAATCCAAGAGAAATCTAAGTGTAGTTTATTGTGGTGGGAATCATTAACTGTAACTCAGCTGGACAGACCCATTTTGCTGTTGAATATGCCTGTGTGGTATCTGTTTTGTAGGATACCAATGATTCTCGTTAATCTGTATTAATACTAATTGTAAATATTGTGTAGTGTTTATCACAGAGACCAACTGATTAATTTTGCTCTACTGGCTTGCAAGGTCAACTTTTCTATGACATTGTCACAGTTTCTCTGCAGGACATGATGGAATTTTTTACATTTTTGCTTGCATCCTAGTGTAGGCATAAGAAATGGGATCTATAATTTTGTAGCTTCTTATTTATCTCTTTTTTCAAATTCTGTTGCTAACTTAAGGCAGGCACTGGTTCTTCTGTTATTTCAACAGAGCCCATATTTTATTCTATATATACACCATCACAGCATTTGACTGATGTCATGCAGTCCTTTGGGTAATCTGTTTACTCATCTGTCCTGTACTTCAGCTCTCACATTCTCTTCTGAGGGTGTAAAGATGATCTGTTAGAGTGTTACCTTTAACTGAAAGTTTGCTTTGTTACTTTGTTTTGCTGTAGATGTCTTGCTATGAATATGTTAAAAAAGGGGTGGCCAAGATTGTTACAGGTCCTTCAATGTACTACAGTTTCTGCAGGAAGGATTCCGAGGGTAACTATAGCTTTCTTTTCCTAACTTATTAGTTCCACTGAATTTATATCTTCTCTCCCATACCTTTTCATTAATAAAGTCCTTCTTAATAAACTAGAAAATTTAAAGTACTTTCTAATGTTTATCTTCTCATTTGAACATAGAAGAAGCTCAAGACACAAAACATTTCTGGTAAGTTAAATGTTGAACATTATATATTCTGGGAAAATGGCAAATCAGATGCCCCATCTGAATCTGTTTTATGGCTCACCACCAGATTATGCTTAGTCTATTCTCTTTCTTTTTCTTTGGACAGACTTTCAAACCCTCATAAAAAGATGAATCAGAATAAGTGTATTCCCACAAAGTTCCTTATTCGTTGGACTGGTAAACAGCAATAAAAGCATATTTCCAAAGAACTTTCAAATACCTTGAATCACCACCTAGTTTTCCAGCAAGGTAGTTTTATTGTTGGGACTACAAAAGTCAAAATCCTAATGTGAAACATGAACAATGACTTACCATTTTTGTTAGCACATTGTACCTGTCCTTTTGATTTGTACTAATGCNGCAATGACCATTTTTGTTAGCAGATTGTACCTGTCCTTTTGATTTGTACTAATGCACAGCTAGTTCAGGAGACTGTCTGCTGGGTGTACATGCTGGAGTAGTAATATGTAGCAGCGTATGAAACCTCACAGACTTCTCAAGTAAGTCCACATATATGGAGTATCTCATTAGGTAATTCCAGATATTTGCAGCCTTGTATTTACAAGGTTCAGTACAGATCGTGGTGTAAATTGACATGCTGACTAGTATTGACTAGTGACTAAAAACAGTTATGAAGATAACTAGTGTCACCTTGTTGCTTGCAGAATGTTAATCCATTCATTTAATACTGGAATCTGACAGAGAGTCTGAAAGACAGTGGAAATCTGTGGCCTTATCTGCATGAGATCTAGCTGGCAAACAGTCTGTTGGCATAGTGCAGATGGCAAGCTCTTTTGGCAGAATGCATTCACATTTTGGTTGCTTCTGTTGGCAATATATTTCTTCATGGCTTCAGGTTGTATTGGCAAAATATATGCAGCATGTAAGAGGATCTTGGTAACTGTGTCTCTAATGCTGTGCAGTACTCGTCTTGAAGCCAAATGTGCTAACAATTCATTCTCCACTTGTTAGGGGGTTGTTACTGCTGAATCTGGGGGCATATGAAAACAGCCAATTCTCCAGCAGGAAAAACATTGGGTAGTGCTGGAATTTTAAAGGTCATCAAGAGTGACCTCACTGCCTTGTGGATAGGCTGTGTGCCTGGCTAATTCTGTTGTCTGTGCAGATAAGATGGATCCTTGTCCTTAGGATAGCTATGTCATCACTTGCTATGAAGGGTGATGAGGTTTGTGGGCAGTCTGAGATGTTTGTGTGTAGGCCCAACTATATTAAGATGCCATTATTTGACATGCAACTAGATGAGACTGCTTCTGAATATTGAATACTGAATATCCTTCAAGAATTATGGAACTGTGCATTAAAGCCACAGAAACTGTTTCCTCAAGGCTGTATTTAGCATTCTCCACATTTTCCCATTCTCATCATAGAATCATAAAATTAGTTGGGTGGAAAGGGACCTCTGGAAGGTCATCCCCTTGCACAGAGCAGGTTCAAAAGGATTAGGTTGCTCAGATCCCTATCCAATTAGGTGTCCTCCAAGTCTTCTCTTATAAAGACTGGACAAACACAGTTCTTTCCACTCTCTCTGTGTACATCATGTGCTTCATTTCACAGTCAAATTGGTAACCTTCCTCTGAACTCACTCCAGCACATCAACGTCTTTCTTGTGTTGAGGAGCCGCAAATTAAACATGGTACTGTAAACTATCTATAAAATAGTGAAGCTGTACTGATAAGTGGAGTGGTTTTGTCAGTTGTAGGATGGACAAGACTTTGTTCTATAAGAAGAGCCAAGATGCCCAGAATGAGTAAACACAAAAGAGTAACAATGTCTAATGAGAAGCCTGGTTTTCTGCTGCTGAAATGGTTCTGATGGTAAATGCCACATGTTGTATACTACATAACTTCTGCAACTATAATGTCCTTTGTAGACCTATTCAGGTGGATAAATAAGGTATTTGTGTAACTGCTGAAGTCAGATACGGCAGAATATACAGAATGCATATTCAGATATGCAGATATTTTTTTAGCAATTAATTTTTGGGGCATTTCCATCAAATAAAAAATAAAGCTGGATTTTTAGAAATCAGACTTTGCTTGCAATATGGGCAGTGCTTTCCTTGACATCTATAGCTGCTTCTGAGTAGGAAGATTCATTGCAAATCTTCTCCACTGATGTTCAATGCTGCTATAAAATGGAATAAGGAAGATGATGTGGGTCTTCAATTAAAGATGAGTATTTTTCATATTGTGTTGTAGATTCTGGGTTGCTAGCATTTTGATTTTCTGATTGAGAATATAGTTTAGTATCCTTTTCTTTTTCCTTTGAAATTTGTAGCATATATTCTTGCAGTTTTCAGTCTTTCAATTTGTTATAAGACTCTGCAGTGGAAGAGAGTTTATGTCCCCAATGTAGAAAAAAAAGAGCTTTTCTGATCTATTTCTTTCCTGTTTACCAGGCACAGTATTCTATATGGGAAGATGTACCCTTCAGATCCATACAGACCACACAGTAGGATCTGATAGCTTAAAAATCCTAGAATACCCTTGAATATCTGTCATTCCGTTGTCCATCTAGAGCTCATCGTGGAGGCACTCTGGCTGCCTGATAGTCTGAAAATGATGGAAACCAACAGCTATAACAAAAGGTCTCTGAGAGGAATGTATGTATGCCATGGGCTTACTGGGTGGGATTCATCTTACTAAACACAGACAGTTCTTCATCTGGACTTCATTTATTGTGTGTGGAGGGAAAAAGGGGGTTATAGGCCTTGTATTTTCATTTTGAAGCACAATTTTTCTAATTCCAATGCCACTGTCTCAAATAAAACAGCTGGATCACTTGTTAAATGCCTGCTTTCTCAATTGATTTTAAAAGAAGCCTGAGATGATTCTTCCACCTCTAAAAACGTGCGCCGTAGCTGACTAAAGCTGGGTGTAATAGGTTTCCTTTTATTGTAATAACAGCTGGCCAAGAGAGAACTTAGGTTGCTTGGGGGCATGGTTTTAACTTTCCCAGTTTTTTGCCCGTTGTTTTCAGGGGGATTTGGAGCAGAGCAGGAATGCACATAGACTTCTCCTGGCTGTTATTTTTCCTGGTTAGGAGTTCTTTTTTTGTCTAATGATTGTTCCAGAATAAAGGGCCAAACTCATCCATATGTAGAGTTTTCAGTGTTTCAACCTATCTTCCTGCATAAAGTTTTTTGAGTGTATTAGGGAAGTAGTCTCACACTGTCACATGCACAGTGTGTATTTTTGGAGGACGTGCAACTGGCTGATCATCCCCTTTTCTGGGATTTGAACAGCCACACTGTGCCCTGGTTGGCTTCTGAAGCAATGAATTTCATTTTCTGGAGTCATCTGGTGTGTTTTCTTCTATTTCCTTTGAGTGGTCACACTCAAAGAGTTGTGGTCAGCAGCTCAATGTCCAAGTGAAGACCAGTGGCTTCCTCAGGGATTATTATTGGGACTGGCGCAGTTTAACATCTTTGTTAGTGACATGGACAGTGGGATTGAGTGCACCCTCAGCAAGCTCACCAATATCACTGAGCTGTGTCGTGCAGGCGACACGCTGGAGGGAAGGGATGACATCCAGAGGGACCTGGATGGGCCTGAGAGGTGGGTCCGTGTGAACCTCATGAGTTCAGCAAGGCCAAGGGCAAGGTCTTTCACCTGGTTCGGGATAATCTTAAGCACAAATATAGGCTGGGTGGAGAATGGATTGAGAGCAGTCTTGGGATTTTAGGGTAAATTAATTGTTTTGAAATGTTAATCTTAACAGTATTGTTACCTTCTGTCCTGCTTCTCTTCCTTTTTACTGTCACTGAAGTCTTCAAACAATAAAATAACTTAAACGCACCCTGTATTTATTTTGAAATTATGTAACTTGGTCATCTTGTGGTAGATTACTTCAGCAATTCATAGAGGGAGTTAAACACAGCTACTTTATTCATGACTGAGCCTTATTGCAGTTGATTTTTAGGGGTTTTGAATCTGCTCCAGTTCTGAGCAGAAGTCAGTGGGAATTAGGGCTGTGGCAATAGAAGCGATTTTGAAACCTTAATGACCAAATAAGGCCTTTTCTTCCCTGATACCCTACTGAGTTACTGTGGCAGTACAGAGGAGTTTGTACAAGCAGATTTTACAATAGACTTTCACTAACTTTGCTATGTGTGGCAAATAAATGTATTTCCCTTGTGTGGAAAGTTAGCATCTAATTTTTACACCTAAACATTAGAACTATACGTTTAGACATTAAATACCATATTTTCACTATAGGGGACTTGTACAACAGTTTGCCCTACCTTTGAGAACCTGCACAAGTAGCCAACCTACTGTTAAATCAAAGCATTGAACATGGCTTTCTGATCCTTTCCTGTCCTCTTACTTGCTTTCCCTTCTGAGTTGTTTGTGAACTTATTGTTGAAAAAAGTTAATCTGTCCTTTAAAAAGGTTTTCAGTTTTACTTTTTCATAGTTTGTTTTTCAAATATGGGGTGTAAGTATTCCAGCTGAAGAGCTGATTATTGCTTTTTGAGTCAGTTAAAAGACTTGACAAAAAAGCAAGATGCAAAGGAGCTTCAGAAGTTACATTTTTTAATTAACTGTGTATTCACAATTTTGTCATCTTTGTTTTCTTTTCCAGTTCCCAATTTGAGCTGAAAAACATACTCAGAAGATTGTGTTTGGAAACAAGAAATTCAGAGAACTGTGTAACGGCATCAGCATTACAGAGACCTTTTGTATTTATTTGAACCTAGTGGTCAGCTACTGCTTAATGTCTCCATTTCCTGATGCTGAAGGTCTGATGTCATCTTCCAAACGACTTATGCAATCAGCAGCACCGATATGTGAGGAGAGCAGAAACGATTAGTAATTGGAACTTTTAGAGAAATAACTCATCTATGTAGCTTTCAACTCACCCTTAGAGTGAGTCGATAAGATGGCAAATATCCATCATTAACACTACTGCTACCCTTGCCTCTGCTGACTCTTCAGTTGCTTTTAGTTCCATTTTTTAGATGGAGGAAATGGGAGGGTGAATTTGGGAAGTGAAGTTGATAAGAAGCTGACACTGTTCATAAAGGAAAGTAAGGTATGTTGGGCTGTTCTAGCCACAGATGTTTCTTCTGAACTATATAGAGACTAAATTTAGAAATTACTTGTTTCTGTAGCCATTCACTGTTGTTCATACCAGGCAGTTTGTATCTGCAGATGGATGCCATTTTTATCAGGAAATTAAGGAAGCCACCCGTCTTCACCATGTCACTGTTTTCTCATGACATTACCTTTCCTTAATTCTGGCAACCACAAAAAAGTACCATATCTTACTACAAAGATATTTGTGGAGCAATCACATTATCACTCTATCTTACACAGAAATACTTAAATTAACCACAGATTAATTAACATCTGTCAAATACTCCTATCAGTATAGATTCAACAGGAAAGAATTCAACAGAGATTAACTTTTTGAATTTGCTTTTCAGGCAGGTTTCACAGTCTCTGCCAAGTTCCGTAGCTTCAGTGCTATGCTGCTTGCAGGCTACCTATGTAAGTACCTTCACATGATGCAGTCATGCCTTGCTAGACATGTAGGCATGTCCTGTTAGACTGTGTAGCACCAAGCAGAATGGGTTTCTCTCTCGGTCTTTTACCATAACTTTGAGATACTTAATACAGGTGGCATATTTTGCGATTTTTTGTGTCCAAAATTTTATGGAAGGAATTCCATCTTCCAGTGGCATAAAACTAGATGAAGACTGAAATAAGTTTTGAATATATCAACAAAGTAATATCACTAACACGAGTGATTAGAAACAACAGGCTGGAATTAAGTTTTGAGGTATGTGTATAGAACCAGTGGATGCTGCAAAATAAGTAAGCTATTAACTATAAGTCTGTGTCACTCATTGAATTTCTTGCCACTAGTGATGTACTTTCTAAAGAGATCTGGATATACTATTTTTTGCCTTGGAATAGTAAAAATACTTGTGTTCAGAAAGGAAGCACTAAATGAACAGTATTGAAAATCTGACAGCCATAAGCTTAATAGCTGCTGAAAAAACATGACTAATAGTCTAACTATCTAGGATGGCCTTACGAATCTGAAAAATCTCTAGATGATTTCTACACTTAATCCTGTTTTCTGAACTGAGTCTTGTGGGATAACGGAAGAATTTTTTAGAATTCCCCCAAGTGCTGTTGAGGCTTTCATGCTGAACGTTTACGGTTATGATAAACTAGAAATATCCAGGTGTCGTGATAAAGGGTAAGATGCAAAAGCTATCATGTACCATGAGTTTATGAGCAACAAGTTGCTGCTGCAAAGGAAAGTGCTTGCAGTTTAACAGTTTTAGAACTGGTTTTTTTAAACATGGTAATAATGCACTCATTTTCATGGCCTTTCTTGGATTCGTGAGTTACTTGAATCCAAAAGTTAATGAGATTAATCATCACAACATTTGCTTTAAAAATATTTTCTAAAAGAAGGACTGAATTGCCCTCAAGAGGTGTCATTCCTCTTAGGCATCTGTTTTATTATAGGGGGAATTACCCTATTTAAGTCACAGAGCTTCTTCCCTTTTTACAGGGTCCTTATACAGCTGGTGAGAATGGACTTTCTAACTTTCACCTGGTTAGACAGATTCATCAGGACAGATGGATCATACCCAGCCAGAGTAGTTAAAGAAATATTTTCTTTGCAGTAAGAAATTCCAAGTAGTAGCCAATGTAGATACTTCAGTGTCCTCTCAAAAAAGGCAGAGGCACAATTTCTTAGGGTAAGATTTTACAGTTTATTCAAGTATAGGTGTTTTGAATATTACAGGAAATAAACAGTGGGAAATGTAAGCCTTTAGATTAGACATAATGTGTAGAATATAGATGGGGAGGAGTCCAGTTTTCCATTCACTATAAATTTCATCCAATTTAAAGGCTACTCTGTATCCTGTCAGTTAAAAGATTTTCTGAGGGACCTTTTCCAAAGGGAATGGGCCAGATTATTGGAGAAATTTATACTTTGACTTCTACCCACTTCTGATCCCAATCTAATAGTATGTTTTCATTTGTTGGCCTGCCACCCCTTAGCAGCTTCTGTATGATCACTATCTCTTCAGTCTGTTTCACTGAGTAACACAAAACTTGGCCTGTCACCACTTAGCAGCTTCCGTATGAATGGGATAAACAATGACCACTATCTCTTCAGTTTGTTTCACTGAGTAACACAAAACCAAACATATGAAGTTAAGTTTTGGTCTCACTGAATGCATAGCAAAACTGCCACAGATTTTAGTGGCATTAAAGTTTCACCACTGGGATGTTTATGACCACTCGGAACTTTCTTTTCTTTGCACTTCTCCCCTGCTGTATTGTCGCGGGGTTTTTTGAGAACAAAAGGAAGTGGTTACCCTTTGTTTAAGCTAATAAATCTGAATAGGGTTTTGTTGTGACTAGAGTTAAAGCATTGCTTGAGGTTGCTGCTGTAATATGTAATAATACAGTCTAAGAAAGCGTCAGCCTACAGTTATTTACTGTACCGTGTTTCACACATGTAGCAGGAGTCTAGAGGCATCAGACAGTTGTTCTGACAGGTGATTTGACAACAAAGTATTAAAACTGTCATTCCAGCCTTACCAGACCACAGGACTAATGGAGCAGATACTGTTTGCTTTGCTGTCAATTCACTAAAACTGTCAACATTGTTGTAAACTCTGCTGATGTTTGGGGAGCCATTGTCAACTTCAATCATGCCTATGTCAGAGTATTTTATTTGCCACTGTAAGCTGACTGGTGGTGGCTTTCCTGGAGGAGTTGAAAGAGCTGTAAATCCCTCTCCCCTTCCCTGCCATTAGCACCACCCAGTGTGGTGTACACTCCTCATTGCATAATGGGACACTGTCTTGTGGCTGTAGGAAGCATACCAATAGATGAAGCATGTGTATCCAGTCCTGGTTTTGATTATAAACTAAAATGACTGATTGAGACTTTGGGGTTGGAGTGTGTGGGGAAAGGTGAGGGGAAAAAGGAAAATAAACCCCAGTTGTTAAGTTGTTTAGGCATTTCGTAATGTTTCCATTATGAACAAGAAGAGATAATTAATTATACAAAATGAAGCCTCATGTTTGGAAGCTATGCTCTGCAGACAGAGCTCTGTTGACTTAATCAAATGAAATTCCTGTAGAAAGCCTTCTCCTTTGCCAGTGAAGTAAGTCTAATAGCCTTTCAGGCTAAAACAAACTTTTAAGGATTTGTAACAACAATGCTATGATTCTACAGAGACAACAGCATGCCCATAAATTGAAACTAGTCATCTGACAGTCCCCATTTGTCTGACCTACTTTCTACTTGTACTCTGTAAGCAACCACAAGAAGAAAATGTGGGAATGACAGAAAAGGGGGCAGTCAGAGGAGCAGGCAAGAAAGACAGAATGTAAAGTAGCTTACATGTGCTTTGTATCTCATAATTTATAACCAAAAGAAAATAAAAGAGGTGGAATGATGAAAGAATACCAGTGTCTGAATAAACATAAGCCCAGAAGAGTGTTTCCTTTCTCTTGGCTTTCACCTCACCAGTGACTGATGCGGAGGTGGCTATCTCTGAAGAGTTATTGTAAGGATCTCACTGCTTTTTATCCGCCTAAAATGGATGAAAAAATAGTCTGTGTTCTGAGAAGAACTTCTTTCTCAGGTGTTCATGTTGCCCTTGCCGAATGTTGCTGTCCCCAAAACCAGGATGGCAGAATGTGTGTCAGCATGCCAGTCATACTGGTCAACAGACTGGCTCACAAGGCTGTTTTTGTTTGTTTACCAGATGGTGAGTGGCTAAAGCATGCTTTGCCACGCTGCTCTATGCACCTAAACATTGCCTTTTTGGCCTCATTGACTGTGTAGGTGCAACTGGAGCTTGTGTAGTGTAAGCTACCCAGTCACATTCTACAGTTTGCAGCCATAACAAAATCTTACTAGATGTTGGTTTGGAACATTTGGGATGTAAAATGTGCGGATCAGTATATTCGTGAAATCACTGCTGTTTCTGATGGAGGCAGGATATCTGTTTTACTTAGAAGCTGAAAGCTGAAAGAAAGCACTGGACTCCTATTGAATTGACAATGTAAGCCACTTTTTTCTTAGTAATTACACTTTTTTTTTCCTGTACTTTGCAATTACATATGGCAAATATCCATGGATAGTTGTTAACCTGCTACAAAAACTACTAAAATCTTACTGAGGCTAGGAAATTTACTATTAATACTAAAACAGCCCAGTTTGCAGCACTGCCAGCACAATGCACATCCTGATCTGCCCTGGTTTTGACATTCAGGAGAATGATTAACTTGTAAACTTGTATGGTTTTCCTCATGAATGAGTCCTGCAAGAAATACATATGTAAGTACAGCTTCAATGTGTAGACAAGGCAAATACGCAAGTGTTCCAAAGTGCCATTGTGTTCTCCAAAATATTTACAGGTCAGGTAAATAAAGTAATGAAAAACATGGATTCCAACTGACCTACAAACAAAGGGAGCCCTAGAAGTCAGTGAGAGCTGCGTGCTTGGATCTGATGCAGTACATTGCACTCAGTTATGAAATAACTGGGCAATAAGGCACAGGGACCACGTGAACACAGTAGTTATAACGCTGGGCAGTGCTTATTTGATGACTGACCTCTTGCCAGAGCTAACCCCAAGAGCTGTGCCATTCGGCTCAGGAGCAGAAGTTCTAGAGCAGGAAGCAGGAATAGCTCATGTTCTCTCTGAGTTTCCAAAGGAGAAAAGGAGTTTGCACGCTGTGAGGACTAGAGTGCCACTCAGCTTCTCTATCTCCCTGAGAGCTGCTGTGCTCTGGTCTATCTCTGCCATCCTTTCCTCTTCCTTTCTCACTTACCCAATGGACACAGTAACTTTGCTGGTGAACATGGAGGCACTCCACTTCTCAGCAGTTTTTTCTGTAGTAATATAAAGCCTGGCTTACTGTAAGTACAATTTTAATGGACAGTATTTTTCTTTAAAGCATTCTCTTTCTTTGCTATTTGCACTGCCATGGCATCTTCACTACATGAGGGATGATAATCACAGCTTTGCTGGCTCTCTCAGCTTTCTCTTTGCTGGCTTTTCTCAGCCAGCGGAGTAGGTGATAATATGGCAACTTTCATGAGCAACTTACATGAAACATTTAAAAATGTAAGCCTAAAAAGGGAAAAAACAGCAGTTGGGCAGGGAGAGCTGGAAGACATGATGATTTCCACCTTGTAGAACTTGTAAAAGCTGAGATAACCTGAGACCATTAGCATATGACATTTTTATAGGGCCTTTGTTAAATAGCAACTAGTTGTTGCTTTTATTCTAGCGTAGAGCTGACACACTGTAAACAGGACTGATGTCAAAGAGACCAAATACCCAACTTTTGTCAGAAATAACTGGAAAAAAATGATAGTAAAAAGGAAGTCCCCTCCCATGCTAAAAGCAGAGAGTCAGTCACTGGCAACCTCTGTGGTGGTAATGGGAAGGTTTTATAGGCAGGAGGGGAAGTAGTGGAAGCCTGGCTATAAAATTTCTGGGCATTGGTCTTTCCATTAACTGCTCATGTGCGAAAAATAATTGGCAAAATCCCAAGAGGAGGGCTTATAGCCCCTTTTCACTTATTCTTTTTCTCCTTGCTTATGCAGGATCAAGTGAGGAAGATCTATTCTGCTCCGCTTTTCCCTTGGTGAGAGAAAAGCAATCAAGACTATCTAACTAAAGGGACAGTCTTTTGTTATTCTTTTTAATCCAGGCTTGTGGATTAGTCTAACTCAAGCCACAAAAGAAAGCAAAGATATACTGCCTGATATAAAATGACAAACTTTGACTTCTATACATGTCATATCTGTGTGTTTATTTCTTTGTGTCTCCTGATTCATACAATGCTACTCTACAGCACAGAGATTTTGGACAATACCCCAACTGTGTTAGCCAAGTTCACAGCAGCTTGCCAGCTAAATCTACTGAAATCTCGTGCTAATCAACAGAGGTTAGGTGCTGATGTCATTTGCACTGTTCCTTAGCAAAGGTACTGAAGGTCATAATTTTGTGCAAACCTTAGTGTTGGCAGACAGTCAAAATAATATGAAGAGCTGCTTTGGCAAACCAAGTTGGGCTTCCAAAAATGCCTTTTTACAAGATCTATCTAATGTGAATGGACTCTGTCATTGGTGGGATATTCAGGATGAGCATTTTGATAAGGGTCTTAAAGAAAACTATCTTCAAGAGACTCTTTTTTCAAAGTGTATCTTTGGGTTCACAGGGAACCCAGCTGTTTATACCAGTGTCCAGCAACTGCTGCCAAAGTTTTGTTGGTCTAATCTAAGAAAAAAGGATCATTAGGTCAAACACTTGTGTTACATCACTGTAGAAAAAATATTTATGAAGGCTTTATGAAGAAGGTTTAATTCATTGTGTCTTTTTAAAAAAAATAGAATTTAAATAAATATTGTAAGAAAATATTGTATATAATAAAAAAAAGATATGATTTCACAGTGGTAAGATAATATCTAGGGATGTGATGAGGTTTAAGTTCAGAATCTTGTCATCATCATGGCTTGGCTTCGTGAACGAAGATTTGGGAAGGTCTCTACCCACACTTGCTACAGGCTCGCTGGTGGCTGAAAAGGCCAATGCGCGACAGACACGTCCGGTTGCAAAAGGCACAGCAGAAAGACTCCCCAGGCGGTACTGACTGGACGCGATTCTTTCTGCGTTGTCTTTTCTCCTCAAGAGTGATCCTGCGTGTATTCTCAAAGGAGGCAGCAGCATTACAGACGGTTTGTCTCCAGGCCTCCTGATTGGAGGCCAGAGCAGACCAATGGTGATGGTCAATATGGCCAAGGCTGAGATGTTGCTTCAGGGAGTCCTTGTATCTCCTTTTCGGGGCTCCTCTCTTGTGTCAGGCAGTGGTGAGTTCACCATAGAGCACGATCTTAGGGAGGTGGTGGTCCTTCATCCTGGAGACGTGCCCTGCCCAACGCAGCTGTGTTCTCAGCAACATGGCCTCGATACTTGTGACTGCAGCCTGTTCAAGAACAGACATATTGGTCACATAGTCTGTCCAGTGGATATTGAGGATTTTACGGAGGCAGCATTGATGGAACTGTTCTAAGAGTCGCAGGTGGTGGCGGTAAATGACTCAAGACTCAGACCCGTACAAAAGAGTAGACAGTATGATGGCTCTGTAAACACTGATCTTCGTACTTTTCTTCAGGTATTTATTTCACCAAACTCTTTTATGGAGTCTACCAAAAGCTCTGTGTGCCTTTGCCAACCTGTTGTCAATTTCTTTTCAGAATCTTGTACTTTATGATGATCTAGATTCAGAAACTGTTTCTCAGCCATAGGGAACACTTTAGCAGCAGGTGCAGTCTTGTGCACCTTGACAGTGAGTGTGTGGCTAAATCTGCATCACTTGAAATGATTTGCTGTATAAATTATTTCATACATAAGCATTCTTTCACCATATAAATTCTGCACTAGATTTTTTGTCAATAAATTAAGCCATACGATGATTTAGCCACATCCCTGTTAGTAGATCCTGAAGCAGGCTTTGAGCACAGATATTTTACCACTTCCAAACTGGCAGTGTTGTGATTAAACTGTCTGCTTGCAATGTTGGTGGCTGGGGAAGGAGCCCAAAGGAAGCCTTTAAGTAAACAAACTTTATTCTAGAAATCTTATCACAAATGTCAACATATAAAAGAAAATGCGACATTAAAATGCATGTCTTAATTGACAAGGATTAATTAAAACCTTTTATAGTTCAAACTGTATCAAATTTTGAGGAACAGCAACAAGCAGTACCTCTGTTTAGCTGTCATTTCCAACTATTTAGTGCCTGTTTCTGAGACAGAAGAAGTACAACGGTGATGCATAGACTGACTTTGGTGCATGAATGGCATGTACAGGCACCTGTGCTATGCAGAAGTATCTCCTTGGATCATGATAGTCTCAGCTTTACTGGTCTCTTTTGAATGTGCAGCACTCCCAGTGACATTGATGGAAGTTCCATGTGTGCAGGAAAAAGATGGACCGGTTGGGCAGAGGAGTAATGTGAGATGTAACAGACCTGCTGCAGTTTTCCTTCTTTAATTCTGAGTTGGTCATTTAGTCACTGAACCTTCACTGACTACTGTCAGTGTGAATTTTGCCACTGACTGACACAGAGTCTGCCGTGTTTCTGCACATGCTATGCCTGTGTGAACTTGACTGCTGAGAAACCTAACACTGGTTTGGTCACTCACCCATTTCTATGAAGCCATGTTGTTACTTAGGTACATTTTGATAAGTGTATGTGGTTCTCCTAGGCTGTCCAAAAGTCCTATTATCTGCTTTTTGCAATATATGCTGTGCTTAGCAGTTGTCTTGCAAGAAGGGCAGACGGGATAAACATTGATGGCAACATGGTCACCCTGCCTATGTGCTTGGTACATGTACACTTGGACCCATGTTAAAGAGAATGTAGGTTTGAGTCTCCTCTCCTCAATCTTGCATATATCTACCTCATGTATGTGACTGAATTTGAAAGTTAAACCAAAGCACAATTTTTGAGCTCAAAATATTTTGTAGGTGACTGAGATCATAAAAGTGTCATACACAATTGTATTGTAGTTTTGCTTCTTGTTCCTATAGCAACATCCAGCCAAGAAACTCAAGGCTCTTTACAAGTATTCCTGAATTAAACGGATGAGGTAAGTGATAGTGATTATTCTTGTTTACAAATAAGGAAATGCAGAGGTTAAACTAGTTGATCAAGGTCACACAACAAATCTGTATCCAAGCCAAGAATAAAAGCTGAGTCTGGTCTGTGCTTCAGTCACCAGGCTGATATTCACTATTCGAAGGGCTGCACAGGGCTGAGGGGAGAAACATGTACAGTCTACAGAATTGTGCATTCAAAATGTACATTTCAGCTCTGATTGCCTCACTGAAGTGACATTATATTTTCGTCTCTTTGTCTATCTAAACTTTGCCCTTGTGATAATATCATTATATCCAGTCAAAGCCAGAGCAACATGATTTTGACAAGAGTTTTGCAAATTTCTGACAAAGCAAAACTGAAGCCTATGCTAAAAAAGTTTAACAATTTTTACCTGTGTGGTTGCTAATCCTTCAATGGCAATTAGATAAACAGGTCCAATATATACTTGTTTTGTTTCAATGACTACATAAACCAGAGAAAACAAACGTATTTATACTAAGAACAACTATGAATTTTTTTCTGGTGTTGTCACAGAGATATTGTATTATATAATGAAAAAATACTGTTTATTGATAGACAACAATAAATCTCCTGGGTTTCTTTTAAACCACAGGAAGGGAAAAACTGTAAACTCTTACACTTTTTTGATATCTAGCCTCTGCTTCTCCCTCTGTACCTAGTGCTAACCAGTGCCAGAATATTGTGAACAGGGATAGTAGAAGAGAACAACAGCCACATCTTTTTAATTCCACCATCCCACTGGATGCTGTTTGTAGGATGTAAGAGGTGGATGTTGGGCTTCTTGTTAGCTATATCCTTGTGGTAATGCTCTTTTTTTTTCCTCTGGATGGCTGTGACTGAGAATTTTACACTGTTTGGAAGAATGGTTTGCTGCTGTTTTCTCAAGATTGCTGGCTACTGTGGCTCTATCAGGGTTCTGCTGTAGAAAGCTTGGGTGAATGGCAGTAATTTAGTTGGGAAAAGTCTTGTGCGAGTTGAGGGTCATGTTTAGCAACATTTGCAAGTCTGACTAAAAAGTTCACAGAAGCACTAAGCAGAAAGGAGCTTATTGGACTGGCTTTATGGCTTTGAAGGGTGCAAAGCAGGGGTGGGTTAAGGACAGGAATGGAGAGGATCACAACCGCTCCCCTAAAAGATAAAGTGGTCCTGGAAGCATATAACCTTATATATATCCCAGTTTGAATGAATGTCCAATATTTTTCTCAGCTTCTCAGAAATCCCACATACATGAGCATTAAAATTGGTGAAACCCTGAAAGGATAAAGTGTAAGTGTCACATAAGGTCTGCTATTAATCTGCATTTTGATCACTGTGTTGAGTGACAGCTGCACCTCAGCTGTTGCTGTGCCCTTTGAGCTGGGCAGTCAGATATGGGGATGACTCAGCATAGAGTGCTACTTCTCAGTTTTTTCAGTTTTTTACTTCTCAAACTTTTTACTAGCCTTGTCCTGTAATTTTTGTATCAGTCAGATTGCTTGAGAATTTGTATGTAGCCAAATGACTCAGTATTACCAATCTTTACCTTGCATTACAAAGGATCACCTTGTACAGTGTTTCTGTTAGGTACTGGGCCAGAGTTCTCAGCTGATTTAGAGTAGCTGTAGATCCAGATATGCTTATATTTTACAGCTCAGAGAAAATGAAATGGGAGAAATGCAGCAATAGAACCTAGGTGAAACTTTGACTCTCTGCTTGACAATCTCAGGCTCAGGCCATTAGTTCTTCCTTTCAAAAACTATATCCACATTAATCTCACAGAGATCTTTACGGTTGTGGCAATAAATGTTTCAGTGGGAATACTTTAATGAAATTAAATTACTGGCTTTGCATTAAAAAGATCTGCTGATCTTTTAGTGCACTGAGATTTTTGAGAGAAGGTGGCTTCTTCTGTATATATCTAGTTTTGCTCTGCTTTCAGGTTGGAGATGAAGCAACTCACTGTAGTGTTATCTGTAGAGAAGTCATTTACCTGCTGTTCTGCTGCTTTTGAAGGAAGAAAATTCTGCTTGCCACTGTGTCAGCCTGTTGCTGCTTAATGGGAGATGGGTAGTGTAGGAAGTGCTGAGTGGAGGCACTTGATTCTGATGAATACACTGGGTGCATGATCCATGGTCCATGGTTTCACTCCCTGGGAAATGCAAGTGCCCAGTGTTTCTCAGACTAATCTGAAATTTCTCCCAACATCGAGCAAGGCAAAAAGGCACCAAAGAAACCCTTTGTTGCATTTGGAAAATATGAAAAAATGTCACAGATAGGAGTCAAATAGTTAACTACATGTCAGTGTGAATTTATGAACATCTTTGTCTAGCCAGAACACAGGGCTGATAAATCTGGTGGAGAGAAAGTTTTGTGGAATGTACAGCTGGGGTCATAATGGCTGGTCTTTGAGGCATTTTCCTAAATTTGGTTAAGTTGCCACCCGAACTCAGCTGTACTTTAGCTGAAGCATCCTCTTCTGAACTCTTTTAGTCATAAAAGATCCTAGTCAGATAAATGTACCCCTGTTATTCTTCTGCAGCCTTGATGATCAATCAAAGTATTAAACTTACCTTCCTACTTAAAAAATACAGCTTATCACTATATAACTTTCTGGTAGTTGAAAGTCCTTTTCTGAAATACATTCCTGAAGCTAAGTAGCTCTTAAACAAGTATAGAAGCCAGCTTATTGGTAAATTAGGTCCTCTCTTTTTCATCATATTTACCTTGATCTGGAATGATTATGAGACAAACTCCGAACTGTCATAGCAGCTTTACAATTGTTTTATATCTGTAGTGAATAGTTGTGAAACTTTATTAGGAATAATAAGGAATGCCAGCTTATCTTAAGTTTATGTGGAGACTAAACCTGGTAATTAAGAAGATGAACATGAGCACAGTGGTGTTTGTGGAATATACCACAGCTGCCCATCATACGTGGTTTTATTTTTCCTGTTGTGGAAGAGCAGAGAATGTGGTGGACTAACAGAGCTATTATAAAAGCTGAATGCACCAGAATCTCATATTTCCTGCCTGGTAACACCTCCACGCATGGTCTGATTTAAATGAATCTAATAGACATGTCTGAAGCAAAATACTGCTCAGACAACATGTGGCCTTTAGAGAGAAACTAATGGAAGAAATTCTACACTCAGGCTGTCACTCACTCAGTTGTTGACACAACTGTCTGGGGATTGTGAACTGGATCAGGGAACCAGATAAGGTTAAAAATAATGCAAATGAAAAGGGATCAGGAGAGGGTAACAACTTACTTCTGTAGAAGGGGGGAGGTTTTGCACTTTTTCTCTGAGCTCAGCTGTGCTTTGCACAGGCTCTCTCCCTGTCCTGGACAACAGCTTCAATATTTGTCAAACCCTTCTGTGAGCGGATTAAGCTCACTAGGTAGAACATCAGAAAACTATCCAACCCTGTTTTTTACTGTGGCATTTTAGCACATTAAATTAACCTAAATGAGGGTATCTTGAGTACCAGAGCTAGTAGGAGATACAAAGCAGAAGCATGACCTCCTCGTATTAGTTTAGCTTAGTTTACCTCTGGAAACCCAGTGCAAATAATTGTGTCATTGCATATGGGGTAGGAGAGAGCACCAGCGTGGAAAAAACCAAGTGACTGGCAGAAGAGGGCAGAGAAGAATTCCATTGCCAAAATCCCCTGTATCACAAATTGAAGTGTCAGCATGAGACACAAGGGCAACCCTTGTCTTTCTGTATCAGTATGTAGAAATAGGGAGATAAAGGGTTTGGAGAAGGCTTAGTGCTGAGAACCTGAAGTGCTGTATTTAGAACTAGCTGTAGGACTTTGAAAGAAATGCAGAGCTGAGTGTGAAGTAAAAAATGGAGATTGTAAAGTAAATGGAGATTTTTCCCCTTTAAAAACAAAGATAATTAGTGGAAAGATAAAATTTAGATTTGCTTATAGAATGATTCTCTATCTTATCATTGCCTAGAAAATAGTTCTTATTTCTATTGCAAATTCCAGATAATGTCACAGACTGGTAGCCAGACAGCCCTTGCTGGATTTCTACTATACACATTCTGCATGTTGTAAATCTTGGCCTTCTAAATCTGCTCTTTGCTCCCTAGAGACCATCACCAATGGACCAGCTGTACTACATTCATACTTCAGCAAGTTTAATTTCTTTCCCATTACAGTGATGGGTGTTTAATTAGGAGAAACAGAGCAACCACAGTACACTGAACTGAATTAGGAGTGTGTGAATGTAACTAGGGTTTTTTCAGATCTAAACACACAGCTCATTGTCAGTAAGATAAACGCATAGACACCAGTTTAAACTAATAACTAAAATGTAGTGCCTAGCCTATGTTTGCTTAATGCTGCTCAAAGCTTTTAATATGGTTCTCAAGGACAGAGGCTAAATAATCTCACTACCACCTTTGACATTACCACATCCCATTTATGATTAATATTTGTATTCCAGTGATTTTACGAGGAAGATGAAGACTGGATATGTTTACAGGAGACATTAAACTTGTTCTGTGGATAGAGGATGTCATTTCTTAGTTAGCTATATTTGCCATAATATTAATTTCAATTTATTTGCAATGCACATAAAAGACAAATGCTGAAATGTGGTCACAGTTTGCATGAGAGTCCATTGATGGAAGTCCATTGAACAGAAGTTCACCATGAAGACATGACTTGATGAGGCAGGGATTTTAATGGAAAAACAGCTTTGTGGGAATGCCCTGCTTTCCTGGTGGTGCTAAAAGCCCTGTCAGAGTGAAAGTATTACTCCTGGTGCAGATCAGCTCTTTGATCTGCTGCTCAGTGAAACCCCATAAAGACTTTCAATGGCACAACAGAAGAAGGGCAAGGGGGAAATCTGTGTTTGCACAGTTGTGCCACTGAAGGTCTTTTGTCATTAGCTTACAGCCAGAGAACTAGAAATGTAACTTCTTTATCCATCTTCGGCTTTCATCTACATGGGAAACTAGTTGTTCTGGTACTTGTGCTGCTGTTCACTCTTTTTTTTTTAAATTGTGCTATGATATCTGCAAGTGGAGGACTAAATTGATGAGTGAAATGATTTAGGTTGGAAAGCTTGAAAAGCCGTTCTCATTTTAAGTTCTGGCAGTTCAATTGATATTGTGTTAAACAACAGTCCTACATAGGTAGTTGCATGGCACAAATAAGAAAAAACAGTCATCCAAGGATAAAGGACACTCTTCTATTGGTTTGCTTGCGGGTGAAAATGTGGATAGAATTACCCTTTAAAGGTAAGGTGCAGTTTAAAACCAACTTAGTTTATCAAAACAGTATGGTTTTGTAGGAAGGGCAATCTTGCATTTTAAATCCATGTCTATGAGGCAGGTTTTAATCACTCACTGATATCCATGGAGAGGCTTGTACCAGTTTGCCTATGTGGGTTTGAAACTGGCACTCTAATCATGCTGATTGTTCAAATTCTTTTCTCCTTGCGTAGTTAAAAGCATTGATTATTTTGCTCCTAATCGATCTAGGATAGTCATGAAGAAAACTCTGCTTTATGATTACATTGTTGATCAGTTTCTCTTTTATTTTGAGTTGATAGGACTCTGATAGGGTGCATAGTGTTTATTAATTTGATACAGGAAGAAGCAGCTGTGGTGATATGATGCTAATAGTTACCTAATACCTTCATAGAAGGTATGAACTCAGGGTGACACATCCTTGGAAAGGTTCCCAGTGAAAACTGTCCTGGGGAGAGCATATCAAGCAAACAAAATTATTCAGGGCAAGGTTTGTCAGTTACTGCAAACTGAGAAGAGGCAGCTTGGAAAAACAAACTGGACATTGCTGTATGAAGAAAATCATGCCAGTGCGTTCTGTGAGAGACTGAGCACATGATGAGAGTGAGGGCACCCTCAGAGATGCCCTTCTTAGTGACACTTGGGTGGGTCACTGAGGACAGAAGAATTAGAAAAGTCATGATTAATACTTGGTGTCTGTGACATGTCTTGCAGCAACAGAACATTCAAATCCTTTGCAGTGCTCTCATTGTTAATATTAGGTCCCTTCAGTCATTTACATTGGGTAGATCACAGAGTCCACATGTCCTTGCAATTTCAAGGTATCTTCTTTACCTCATTTTTTTCCCATCCAGTCTAATTTTCAAACTCCTAGTTAACATGACAGCTGGTACCAACAGCATGACAATTACTGAACTTCCTGTAGTGTGAGAGGAAAAAAGCACACCATTTTTTGAGAGAATTTAAAATTTCCGTGTGCTGAGTATGGATGGGTGTAGCCTCCCCATTTTCAGTCTTAATAATTACTCCAACCCTGTGCTTTATAAGGATTTAAATCCTTATAAATCCTTTAAATCTGTAAGGCATCTGCAGAAATAGCCTAGATGAATACTTTCTCACAAAGACAGTAAAAATGGATCCTCAAATTGAAAGCTATAGTATTTTTCTTAAAACTCACCATTGTTTATTGGGCACCGAAGAGGCTTTTCTGCTAAATGATAATATAATGGGTTAGCTTTAGCAAGGAGCAAGAGTGGGTCTGAAGCAATACTGATATTACATTCCCATAGCTTGAGCACATAGGTTGCATTTCTGTAAGGGTAGCACCATTGCACCAAAACCCCCAGCACTGTAAACATTGTGCTGCAAAGCACTCCAAACTCCTTGACAACAAAGGTGAAGGGTTTTGCTATAAGCTTCTTTTTCCCAAAGAACAAGAAAAATAATTTCAAATTTATGGGTTCTCCCACACTATCTCATGCTATAATTTCATTGATTGCTATGCTTGTCTTATATTTTTATTTTACTGAAGCTACGTAAATACTGGTTAGGAAAACTTTGCTAAAGGTTTCACTGCATAATCTGTAACTCATTATCAACTTTTAATGAAAGCATAATGCATAACATTTCCTAATAGTATATTCATTCTTTACAAGCACTTCTTTTGGGATAGATGTGAAGAAATAATACACACATGATATATTTTTTCCTATTATGTCAGACATTATTACATTTGACTAAAAAGTTTGGTGGCTGTTTTCATTTTTCTAGGTGCTAAGGTAGACTATGACAATCCTGTGTATGGGATGTTGGCTTATAGGCTGTTATCATTATGTTAGGGCAGTGGAAAGATGTGATAGCATGGCTGTAATTCTAACTATTAAAATTCTAAGTTTTTAAAAAGTGCATGTTAATTTGAAATGTTCTGTCTTTTGAAGAAATGTGATTTCTTTTTTTTTAAAGTAGCATATTGTAAAATAGTAATATATTGCATCTGCTTTTGTGGTTTGTTTGCTTTGGTGGAGGGATTGGAAGTTCACAAGAAAGAAGTTTAACTCAGAAATACTTGGGATTTATGTTTAGTTAACATTTGCAAGGGTTTTATTTTGCATTGACCAAGAACAAATGCATGTTGACAATACATCTTTATTTTTGCAGCTGCTCTCCTATGTGTTAGCAAACTAAAATATGTCTTTGACCATCATATCACTTGATTATTATTAGCCTTAACCCAAATGTAATATCTAATGGATTTGTAAAACTGAGGTTCTTGGAGATGTTTAATTATGAAACCCCTTCAGGTATTTAGCTGTTGGACTGTATATTTGACATTGGAAAGTCAACAATAGCCACCACAGGGCTGTTTTAAAATAATCAAAATCTTCTCTTTAGACATATTGAGTCACATAAACAAACATATTATGTATCTTGCAAAACATGTCATTAGTGTTTGTTCTTAATGTGGTTCTTCAATATTGAAAACACTTAACATATTGTCTGTTGTGCATAAACATTTGTGCAATTAGTTCTGCAAACAAGCACAAGCAATGTTCTTAACAAGGACTAGTCAATTATTTCCACACCATTCCCTGGAGGCCTACCTGAATTAGCCTCACATACTAAAATGGTGTATTTTTTCCTAATACAAAAAATCCTCTATGTATTTGAAAGATCAGCTGATACGAATTTGGCAGCCTGAACTGGAGCCCACATGTTTTCATGCCAGTGAGCCAGCACTCTTCTGGAGTCTTGCTGAAGGCATCATACTTGATTGTTTTCCCTGTGAAAATCTGAACTGAATTTAGTGTCCTTAAGCGAAGGACATGTGAGTGACAGTGGTCTCGCCATTAGTCTTTCTCACTTTTAGTGTATGGGCCTGTCTCTGGCCATGTATTTGGTTCCTATAAGGAGTCAGAAAACAGGAGATAAGGCACAAGCTTTTGCAAGTCTGCTGAAACTTGATAATCACAGGTGTGCCCATTTGTATCAATAAACACGAAGTAATTGACTAATTTTAGAAGACAGTAGATCATGTTTTTTTACTGAAGGCTAAGAGTGTCGTAGCTGATAAACTCTGAAATTGATTGATTAATTAACACTGGATTGCTTATCACAAGATCACAATTTAAAAGAAAACCCACTGTCTGCAAAGGAGCAAATAACTCCCATTTCACCAGAGCCTCACCAAACTCATCATCAGAGACAATCTTTCAACAAACCCTGTGTGTCAGTAGTGGAACCAAACTGGTCAGAACAACAAATGCAAAACTAATACACAGATTTCTTCAACAACCACAGTAAATGCTCCCTTCTTTGAGGAGAAGCATCACTTGTCTTTCATCTGTCCCCACTCTGTCCTATCCTCACTCGTCTGGCTATATTTCCCATCTAATCTGCTTGTTTCCATTACTCTTCTCTCTGATATTATCAAATACCTTAATGTAACAGAAAAATTCAGAGTAACTGTCTCCAAAATGTAATTATCTTCAGTTTGATACTTCTGGTTTAGACCTGTAGAAAGATTTATGTCCCTGAAGACTTGTCTGCTTGAGAGCGGTACTTACTCTAATGAAAGATCTTGCCTCTCCCCATCACCTTTTGTTCGTAGCAGAGATTAAATCTTTCTTGCTTTTCTTGCTTTCCACTAGCATTGGCTACCCCTTTACACCCAGAAGAGTCAGAAAAGCTTTTGATGGCACAAGAATCAGCCAGAGAAATGTATTTATACTGAACAGAATGAGCTCTGAAAAAAAACTGGAAAAATGGTTTTGTTTGTAGCATTTAAAACTCTGGATTATAAACATTTGTATTTGATTAACTTCACCCTCAATTATAGCTCTGACTAAGCTTGCAATCCGTAGTTTTGAGATGACAAAGAAGGAAAAATACGGAATGTCAGAGTTGACATTCTGGAAATGTGTAAAGGAAAGGATAAACAAATAAAACCAGCCTCCACATTTTGTAAAGGAACATTCTGTGCGCTAGAAATACTGTTAATAACTACAGTCATGGGACTCACATGCAATGGTAAGGAAGACTAAGCAGTATGAATTACTGAATGTACTTTTATTTTAAAAAAGAGTTGTGTAATCCATGTGCATGAATAAAAGAAGAAAGACAATGTCTCAGAGGAAAAGTAAATGTCACATTAGGAGGAAAAAGTTAATAAAGATCATCAGTCAAACATCAATATGTGATACAACCTACCCCGAGGGCTGCTAGAGCTCTGCTAAGCTGAATGCAGTAGACTCCCAAGCCTCACTGCATGCACAGTTAATTCCACAATCAATACCTTCTTCCAAAATGTGATTAAATATGGCTAAGTTAAGACACTGCTATGAATTGCCCCCAGAAGAGTTCTTGTTTTTCATCAGCCAGATAGCTGAATATTACTGCCAGAGAGTATAAAGAATATATCTCCTTCTCTGCTTTCACGTTTATAAAAAAGAAATGATAATTCTGGTGAAGCTTTTGGAGAACTAAGGACACACTACTGAATGACATCTAGGTGGTGTTGTTATTAAAAGTGCCCGTATGCCAGTTTAGCTATATATGGTGTTAAGAGTCCATGCTAAACGTCAAAAAAATTACCAGATGAATTCTGAAAAAGATTTAGAGTTAAATCCTATTTCCAAAATTGAATTGAAAGTGGGATTTATTTAATAAGGTGTTGATATCTAGAAATGAGCTACCTCTGAATTCAGGGAAGAGGAGGGGTAACATTTTAGACTACGCACAATGAACTAGATGTACATTTCATCCTGCAAACAGGTGAAGTGTTTCTTTGCTGACCAGCTCAGGTCTTTTCTTCAGCCATTTAATCCAGCATGATGAATTCTACATTTAAGCCACCTAGGGCTTTATTCAGAAAGTTCTACCTACAGCTGTCAATCAATTATTTGTTTTGGCACCTCTCAAGGCCTAGATTTGTCCAAAAGGAATTTTTGTGCAAAAGCATTAGGGAATGTATAACTAATCCAGCCTGTATCCTGATTTCTAAGTCCTCTTAAAAGTCTAAAAGAGTAGGGTCCTAAGTCACTCTGGTACTTTCAGTATGTTTATTTTCAGTGCTGTTGGAAAATACACTGCTTTACAAAATAAAAGAGCAATTCAGTTTTGTAAAATACACGTCTTCATCATATTGACAGTACCCATTGCTGAGCTTTTGTCATATGATTCTAGTCCATCTTTTCACATCTGCTGATGAACGCCTAAGAAAAAAGAAAGGACAAGTAGGGAAGAGAATTCAATTCCATTTGCAGGATTCACATCCCAACACAAACATCAGATGGAAAAGGTCAGTGAACTAAAAGTCTTTTTTTGGCAATGGAGCTAGGAGGTCCAGAAGAATTTCTGTAAATAGAAAATGTAAAACAAATCATAAATGTAAATCAAAAGAACATCTTGTTCTTGTTTGTCTTGCAGATGAAATGAGAAGTTCACAAATCTTTATGCACAATTGAAAGGGGGTTTCAGACAACCTGTTGTCTGCCTGTGATGTGAACAGCTGTTTGTAGGAAAATTTTCCACATAGGTCACTGCAGAAAAAGAGTAAGGTGTTGACAGCCTGATGGATGAGTTTGGCTGGTGTGGTGTCCATCCAGTTGTACGACTAACACTTTCATGTACAGTATGTATTGCACACATTTGGATTGCCTGTCATATAGTAGCACTTCTAAAGTTATAAATGGAAAACAGAAGATCACCTGACTTCCTAAACAGCAAGTCTTCTAAATGCTCTACAATTAAAAAGAGTAGTGAAAGTTCAAATTAAATTAAAGAAATAAAACACTTTTTATATTAAAGGTTATAGCTGTTAATATGTGGAAATGATCATGCTGCTGTGCACACAGAGCTGAAAGACAAGAGCAGGTCTCATTACTATGTAGAATTGCACCCTGTTTCCCAGCCAGGAGCATTGCTGCTTGTCTTTCAGAATATTGATGGCCCTTGTGTAATCAAAATTTTGCTGAATGGTCAGCCAGATGTGGACATGCACACATTGTTTCAATTAGTTTGCATTGACTGGTATCTGAAGTCCCAGGAGTCTCATCCATTTGTTTTGTGCATGGAACTCAGTGTGGCTGCAATACAAATTAAAAAAAATCTTCAAACCACAGTTTTTATGAAGGAAAAGAAATACATTCTTTTCTTTACTTTTTTTACTTGCTGCAAAGACAAATGCCTATCTGTTTTTGCTAAATCTTTCCCTGATATTTCCTTCTAAAAGAGAAATGGATTACCGCTCCAACATGGTAGACATTTGATCTGTTGACCAGTCCTGGTCTATAGGGTATGGAATTGCAAATATGCCTTTTTTTAAAGTCCTGCTCAGTGGCTATATGTAAGTCATCTAACTCATGAGGAACTGTGCATACCATGGTAGATGCCTGCAACTGGTTGGTTTAATCTTGGGTTGGAAGTGAATGTGGGCAAGCTTTGTTCTGTGCTTCTCTGCTAGTGACGTACAAAAAAAAGAAAGGAATTGAATTCCTTAACTACTCCACTCCCCTGTTGCCGTATTTATAAAGTCTCTGTTATATTTAGTATTTATCACTGTTGCAAACTATTGCCAGGTGTCTGCAAGGTGAATATGCTACTGTACAGAGTCCTCTCTTACTATGAGCTGAACACCTAAAATGTGACTGTTAGCAGCAGCCTGGCAAACACAAAAGCAATACAAGAGATTTTTCCTCTCCTGTTACTTAACTGTATAGGATAGGAGCTTTCCTTATACTAATTAATTTTTAATAATGTCTAAAATATATATATTTATGCTTAATATATATCAAGCAAGCCTTTGCATTTTCACTAGCAGGGAGTACTAATCTTACAGAAGGAAAATGAGTTTTACCATTTCTTTTTATTGTAGGGGTGGGGCAGCACATGGTACTTAGTTTAACTCCACAATGGAGCCATCTAAGGATGTGTAATTGCCCTCCTTCCCTGGCTGAGGCAGCCTCCAGGGATAAGTGCAGAGTGAAAGGTTTTTGTAGGTGCTTCACCTTTGTGGGTTTTCCCCCAGGCCTTTCTGAGAGTTTTTCTACCTCCAGGAAAAGAGCTTGTTTGCCATGTTACACTGGTAGAAGGTAAAGTACTCTAAAATCTCTGTAATCTCGGTAAGGCAAAGAAGAGATCTCTCTTCATATTACAGATGTGAAAATGGACAAAGATTTTGGAAAAGGCCTTGAAGTGTATCTGTGCTGGATCCAGCACTGAGTTACTTCTGTCAGGTATATTCTCCTAGATACAGTTTTGCAGTACTCCTGTCTCAAAGTATACACAAAAGGGTAAAATTTCTTTTGACATCAAGAGTTTTAGTAAGAAATCAACAGGAATTATCCCCACCATGTTGGAATGTATGCCATATTTTAATTACATGGCTCTGGCAAACATTTTTTTTTCTTCTTGGATAACTTTTTCCTCCTTGGGTTTTTCTGGGAAACCGTTTCTGAATGCTTGCTCTGAAGACAGATCAATATTTTTCTATTTCTTTTGACTACTAGGAATTCCATACTGTGCTGGCAATCTCACAGGCAGCTTGTATTTTGGCTACTATGTTAGCAAGTTAACTGTTTAATTAGGGTGTTGTGGTAGGGGTACAGAAGGGAGGATATATTTCTGTAGAGGTGTTTCTGAACTATGAGTACAATCATTAACTGTTTTATTTTAGTCCCAACTGCAGGGAAAGGAGTAGGAGAGCTGTTAACATGTAGCTTTGTAACAATGCCTTGTTTCACTGTTCTACTCATAAATAGCCAAAATTTTAAAATATAGCACAGACCCATCTTTCCTGCAGAAAGAAATGGAAAACACTGATAGTGCAGACTATAAAAATGATGACAGTAAAAACTGTGTAATGAAACTGGAGAAGAGATCCCCAAATGCTGATTTGTAATTATAAGCACTTTTTTCTGCATTGTATTGTAGTTCAATGACTGCCTCAGAACCAAAGCCCTGGACGTGCTAAAGCTTAAGCTGATTGAAATCTAGAGTAATCCAAATCTGAAGAATTCTTGAGTCATCCATGTCCCACCAGATCTTTGACTGGCTTGAGAAACTGTTCAAATTCAACTAATGCTACTTTCTGTGAATAGACAAATCCTGAGGCTTCAGCGAAGGTTGCTAAGTCTCACATACAGTGAGCTGAAACAAAATGTAAACTCTGAGTCAACAAGGAACATTATGGGTTTTGAGCAAACGAGGAATGTTGCCACAATTACCTTATTAATAAATGTCACTAAACTTCATCCGTGCCTACAAAACCTGATCAAACATGAATTAAGGGTGGCTCAGCAGAGCAACTGGTGCTTTCACTGTCTGTTATTGGGACATAAGCATACTCTTGCAAGTTCCTCACCTGCTTCCCTGCTTGATAAAGACATGCACAGCTTTTATCCCCAGTGGCATGGTTTTAAATTGTTTCCAACACTGTCTTCCCTGGTAACTCTGACTGCAGAGAATAGTTTTGATCCTCACTGTGAAGTGTGACCACTTCAGCTGGGGTGCTGGGCAGTGCCACTTACTGGTGAAGGTTTCTGAAGAGTGGGGCACAGTCCTCACCCATGCAGGTAAAGCTAAATGGGCTCACAGACAACAGCCTTGGTCACAGAACAGATATATAGAGCTAAAATGAAGTGGATACTGTATCAATTCTTTTTTTCCATCTTCCTTTTATCAAAGGAAACAAAAACCACTGTATAAAGTACTATTCTTAGCTGTGTATATAGCTACATGAATAAGATGTATAAGATATTCAGAAAAGAGGAAACAGCTTAGAGGCGGCTGTCTGCCAAAGTTCTGAAGTAATATTGTAACTTAACTTACTTTGAGTGTATTTTTGGATTAGTTTGCAAATGAAGCAATGAATGTTTTGTCATATATTATAAATAGAACTATAGTATAATCTTGACGTAGGACTGAAGAAATAAGTTATGGACTATAAATACAATATGGCCTGTAGTAGAAGTTAGCTATTTTATGCATACTGAATAATACCAACCAATCCTAAAACATGAGGAAACATCCAATTCAGATGATTTACCCCATCGGATGTCGTCATCTGTTAGGTCAGATCCTTTTGATAATGTTACAAGACCAAATCTATTTTTACCCAGCTCCGTTCAAATATCTTTCACTAGCTCTTCAAGTGCTTTGGTCCAAAGCCTGAATGAACAGGTGTAAGAACATTATCTGACCAAATATGAACTCACACATTTTATATATTGTACATGCTCACACTTTTATTTATAAAATGAGTTCACTGTCGCTGGCATTTTACTTGCACCATTTCTGTCTTGTCTGCTGAAATCTGAAATGATAGAAAGCAGCACCAGTATCTTCTAAACTTTCATGACAACAAGCAGAAGTAAAAATTAAGTGAAACATGAGAGGTTTTTTCCTCTCAGATGAGGTAGTGAACTAATCATAAAGTTTATTTTTTGTCTTTTAGTCTTCAGGAGTAAACCAAAACTGTTGTTCGCAACTTTTTGTTTTAGTCTATGTTGCATGTTATGTTTTGGTTGGTTTTGTTTTTGTGGGTTTTTGTAAAATTTTTACCTAACAAAACTACAGAGAGATATAAGGAAACTTTTTAATTCTCTGTATTTTTTTCAGAAGAAAATAAAATACAAACAGAATGTTCATGTTTTTAAGGACACTGTGTGGGGATGTCTGATTATTTTTCCAAAGATTTTGGAAAGAAATACTTAAAGCATTCTGTACTCTATAGAGATCTTTGCACTTCATGTATGGTCTTTGTTTAATGAAAGCCTGGGAATTTCATGTCTGTAAGCTTACCTTTCTTTTCCTGCATAGCTCAGGGTACCTAAAGCTATGAACAGTTATCTGAAGGTTTGTAGTGAAACAAAACAAATTACATATAGTCAAAAGGCAAACCCAAGAAACATATTGGAAATGTCAGGTCATGTAACTTTTAGACATACCAGGGGAAATGACAATCTTTAAATGTGTACTTTTTACAATGTTTTTTACAAGAATCTGATAACAGAGTAGCAGTATAATACTGGCAAGCAAGTCTGCTGCTTTTTTACAGGTGGTTCATTCTACCATATGCATAAGGGTGGAATTTTTAGCAAGCATTTTTAGCAAAGTCTATGTGTGACAGTTGGAGATGACCACCCTTTCCGTTTAACCAGGGCCAATATTTTTCACTGAAGCAAAGTTAAAATTAATGGAACTAATTGATGTTTATTCAAGCCAATAATCTAAGTGACAGGCAAGCAGGAGTTGGTGTAGTGATTTAGTTCTGTTCTTTCCAGAAGAGAAATGTCTAGGAAATGATACACAAAATTGTAAAATCAAATGCTTTAAAGTTACTAAGCAGCTATAAGACTCTGCCCTGAAATCAGTGATTAATTTCCTAATACACTTTTTTTCTTGTCTTTCCCTGCTGAATTTATTCCATAATACTCCCATGACATGATGGGGCTTTTGTATCCTCTCTTTGTTATCTGCACTGATTTATGACTGACATGCTGATATTTCAGAGTACTCAGTGTTTAGTACTGCTGATACTCAAAGTAAATCATCCACATAAATCAACTACAAGCTGACTCTTTAGCTGTGCTTCAAATTACAACCCACAGTCTCAAGCCACATATGGGAAGATGAGGAATATGCAGTTGCTAAAAAACAGTGAAAAGTGTGATTTAAATGGCTTGGCTGGCACTGCAGAAGCACTCTGTGGCAAAAAGCCACATTCATTTGCTTTTGTTGTGACACGTTTTTTTTCTTCAAGTTCACCTTTAAACACTTGCCAATTTTTGCAAGTGATATAGAGGGGAAAGAAGAGTGTTCAGAAAGTGTAGCCTTCATCACTAAGTTATTTGGATTTTGTCCCAGAGGAAAGCCATATAGTAAACTGACTAAGGCAAGGGCCCCAAAACACTGGTTTATATTTTGTAATAATATATTTTAAGGCCTTAACTCAGTGTACACAGATAATCCTAAGCACAACATCGTGTCATAAACTCAGGTGCTTTTGAAGCTTGGCAGAGACTTAGAAAAACAGGCTTAAAGTTTTGACTTCAGACTTTTGTGAAAACCAGGCCATGCCCTATAAGGTGTGCTGTGCTGCTACTGCTGCTGGAGGATTGGAACAAAAAATAATGACATGAGTCTCTGCTTTTATTTTGCAAGTGCATTTTTAAATGTACTCAGAAAAATGTCTTTGCCTGACACCAGAGTTTTCTATATTTGTAACTTTCATTCTTGTGTTAAATGTGTACAACTTGCCTAGCCTCATGACTACTGCTTCTGCTTCTAATCCAGCAAATTCAGTGTGCACCACATAAAATCAAACAATAATCTTACAGGACCATTCCAAGCTGGGTTTTATAAGGGTGGACAAGTGCTGGTAGAGCAGGCATGTTAGCTTGTGTATTTGCTCCCATGTGTTCCTCTGGGAATCTGGATTGTTCACATGCTATTGTTACATGTGACTCATTTGACCTGATGTGCCACATGTGGATGGATTTGTTCATAAATAGGAATTCTGCTCAGCACCTGATGAAACCATGCTTTTCCTCAGCACATTCCCAAGTCTCATTCCAGCGAGCAATGTACTCCTGCCTGTGGCATGATAGCAGTTGTTGGCTTTCTCCTGTGACTTGGTGCAGTGGGAAGACTAGCAATCTCTCCCAGCCTGTTCTTGTGCAGGTGAGGTCCAGCCTGGCCACTGTCAGGATCTGTAAGCCATGCAGTCAGAATCATGGCAGTTGGCCTGTTACTGTAGGCAGAAGACTAGAAATAAGTTTTCTCCCCTCCAGCTGATTAATCTCTGCCATTCCACCAAATGTAACATTTAATGAATGTCAATTAAACTGTGAAATAACCCCTGAACGCCCTCAAAGCAAACAAGCAGAGGAATCAGGTATGCATGCCATTTTATAGAGTCACTTCAGTACCTATAAATGTACTTTAGAAGAGGAACACCTGAGGGAAAGTCATTAAAAAATTACAGTTATGTAGATAAATGTCATGCTTTGTTTTCAAATGTGCAGCACATACCAAAAAGAGGTGCTGAATTGCTATATTAGAATGGCCAACACTGTCTGCTCAGTGCAGGAGGGTACAGAGAATTTTTTTGGTAGTTAATTTGTAAAAGTTTTGTTTTTTAAAGGAGAAGGTAGAGATTTGAATGTAGAAGGGAATTACTTTAAAGAGCCAGATCAGAAATGGAAGACTGAGCCACAGGACTAAGAGGTAAGAGAGAAGTAGGAGTGAGTGAGGAGTATAGAAACCTCATCAGGGTGAACAAGGGGACAATAGATTTATGGACACTGCCTTTTTTTTTTCCTCCCTGAGATGCTGACCTCTGGTTGGTGTTTCTGAGACTATTAACAATAGCTATTTTCCTCAGACTCTCCAGCAATGGTTCATAAACTTCCTGGGATCTGTAATCCTCTTGTTGAAAATTACCAGTTTGCATAAAGAGGGTAAGTGTTTAATGTTAACAGCAGCATATTGCTTAGAGTGAAAGAACCTAATCCAGGTATTAAAACAACATTCAGTCCTGAAGGAAAGAAACTGACTTTCACTTTTAACTCACCTCCTTTCAGGTACTGCATTTCAGGAAAGTGTTTGGATACAGCTTTGGGATGCATGGGTTAAAACATATTCCAAATGTGTAGGTTTTCATCATAACAATGAGAAAACTTACAGCCAGAAGTGCTTCAATAAAGTAATACCAAATGCAGAATTACCTCTGGTATCTTCCAGTGAAGGCCCTTCGCTGGGAGAAATTTGATCATTTGCTAAGCAGGTGCTTATTATGTAATTTTTTCCCAACCATTGAACTTTTGGGTGGGAATTTACCCTATCAATGTATTTTTATGCCAGATGCCACATTAAATTTGTAAAAGACAAACACCTGTATCTTTGGCAGAGCTGATTGATGCTTCATTGCTTTTCTTGCCACTGGTGAATGATTCTGCTGTTCTTTTGTCTTTCCATGGTTTAAGAAAGATCTCTTTCTTAAGTGAGACCATGAACAATGACCACAGTTCAGAAAAGCAGATAACAAATCAACAAGTACTCAGCGGAGGACAATGGTATTTCTTTCCTTAAATATTATTTTAGTATTTTCTTCTTTCTATCACCTTTCTATCACCTGGAGTATTGTGTTCAGTTCTGGGCCCCTCAGTTCTGGAAAGATATTGAAGTGCTGGAGCGGGTCC
>VYXB01001659.1:138837-216062 GCA_013397135.1 Pachyramphus minor
TGGAGTTGGACCAAGGGTTGGACTTGATGATCTCTGAGGTCTTTTCCAACCCAATCAATTCTATGATTCTATGATTCTTCTTTGCCAATTTTATTGTATTGTAAGTTCATAAGTAGTTTGTAGGAATGAACAGAGACTTCAGATGTCCCATGGGCATTCTGTCTGACCATGTAAAGAATGTTCACCATCAGTGAAATGGTTGAAAATAACAGGAAACCTTGTACAGATCCTCAGTAATATGTAATATAATGGACTGGCTTCTTATCTTGAAGATACAGACCACTCTCCCCTGTAAGAGAGAATATCTGCAAAAAAGCGACAAAGAAAATTATGTGCTTGTAAGAGCGGTGGTATATTTGCCATAACCAGAATTGCTCTGAGGAAGTGGTGCCTGTGCTTTTGGCCTGGGCAGTCACATGACTTCAGATAGTGATAAGGAAAGCTGTGACCCTTCCCCTGCCAGATAAGTGGTCATGTATATGTCACATTCTTAAAATCTACCTCCCCTGTTATTTAGTTGTCACACATCCAGGTACATGTTAAATGAGTCATCACTGAATGCTGCGTGTGTGTCCTGTTATGTGGTTAGGCAGGTTTGCTCTGTCCTGTGTTCACTGCACAGTGTCATATAGCCAGAGGTTACACATCAGTCTTGGCAGACACATATACACAGTTCTAGCATGCATCTTTCTTATGGTGGTGGGACTTGCCTTTAGGCTATAGATGAGATGAAGGCAAGTGGAAGGTCTGTGAGATGCTCAGAAGTGGTTGGTTCAGGCTGCCAAAGTAATCACCTGGTCTGTGGCTTGCTGCCTCTCCGTGCTTCAGGGGCACCATGGAAGATGGTGTTAAGTCTGAGCTGGGGCCTGGATGAACTGCTTGGTGTGCTGTATTCACCTCATGAGCTTACCCACCGCTGCACTGAAACCACTCTGACTCACTAGCTAAAATTTCATCGATTGATGTAATTAAAAAGTAATAAGAAAAGAAGCAAGGCTAATGAGACTTTTTAATAATCTCGGTGGATATCTCTAAACCAGAAACATAGGAAGAATTTCATTTTAGAATAAGTAGGCCTTATTAAATAGAAGTTTAAAAAGTGACTAGGTTTTGAAAGCATAACAAGGTGGGTGTAATCAAACTCCAAATTTCAAAGCAAAGGTAACAACTTGTTATCAAACATATGAAGTCTTAACATTTTTTTCTCGTGTTAGGAGTGCAAACAGATGTTTTGAAGGAGTAATACATTCAAGTTGTTTTGTAAGCAGGAGACTGGAAAGAGAATGACCATCTGTTTTTGCATTGTGTCTTCTGAGAAGGAAGGCAGGTCAGCAAAGTGACATGTTCAGATTTTCCTGAAAGAGGGACCAACGTGAGTAGGAAAACCAAACTATACCTATTACTTTTCTAGTCTTCTTGTCCCTTTCTTTTCCCCAGGCTTCTGCCTGGATATAGAAGAAGCCTGCTGTTTACTGATCTAAATCCAAAATTTCACTTTGTTGTTATGCAAAAAGCCTACACATATATCGAAACCTGAAAAGCGCACAGGGTTTGAGCTGAGGTGTGGGTGCTGGACTCTCCTGATTTGGTCTCAATCGTGTTGAAAAATAATGTATCAGAAACTGGCAAAGACATACTTATTTAGTACACTTCAGCATGAAACCTTATTAGCAGACAGGTTCAACTGGGAAACTGAGTCTCACCCAGAGTCAGGCACTGACTAGGAACTAGCTCAGTGCCTGATCGGTAGTCCTGGAAAAGCTTCAGGCTGTTATTCCTTTGCTCAAACTATGGGTCCATTTAGGGGTTGTGTCTACTGTGACAGTAACTATAATAAAGATAAGTGCTTGAAATCGTGGAACTGCCTGCTTAAGCATGATTAGCTCTAGGAATGGTTGGGTGGGCTTTTACGAAATAAAAATATCAAGAAACATTGTAAACAAGTCAGTCCCCTTTTTTATTTTATTTCAAAGTATGCCTCTCTGGACTTCCAATTCTGCTTGGATGGAAAGGCCAAAAGGCCAGGTGTTTTTTTAGGCTGTTCATTGTTATTGGAATGGGATGCCTTGGGGTGGGGATCTGCTGGCATACTGCTTCCAAAGGGTTCTGCTGGTTTTCTCTCTGCTGCTCCTGGCTGCATGGTGCTGCTTCTTCCCTTATGTGTCTTGGCTGCCTTTGTGCTGATACAACTCATTGAAGCAGCAGAAAAAAAATCTACTTTTCTATTGTATCTTTTAGATTAGTTGTCTGCCTCTTCAGTAAGATGAATTAGTTCATTGAAAGGCAGAACAAGGCAAGAAAAAAGACCAGATGACTGAAAATAATATGAGAAAGATTTAGGATCCCCCTCCTCTGTTTGCTGTATCTTACTTATATGTTATATATACTGAGCTTGCCTTGTCTTGGGAATTGCCCTATAAGCATGATCTGCATGAGTATAGATACCTTGTATGTTGATGTGGAGAAGGTGTTTATTATTGATTGTTCTGAAAACTGCAGTGTGCCTAACTACACATGTGACTTCTCCCTCAGTCTTCTCTTTCTGTGAGGACTGCCCAGGTTAGCACAAATCCTTATCATACCATGTGTATGGATGCAAAAGGAACAGGACTATTTTTACAGACGTGAACATGTTACAACATGTACGGCTAAGCAGCCAGGAAGGAATGGGATGCTCAGATGGGGAATAGAGAGTTGAGGGCAGGAACCTTTTAACCAGAGTACTAACTTTGTTCAGAGCCCAAACTTTTGTAGACAGACAAAGGTGATGTAATATTCCTGGGAGCTAGAAATTACTTCACCTTAAACACTCCTTTGAGTTTGATTCACAGAGAAAATGACTTCAGGTGAAATATATTTTGAAAACATTAACAGGAGGATTTTGATTTTATTACTTCTTTTACTTAAAAGCCATAAATATAAAGCTTATTTCTGTCACTCCAAAAAATCAGTTGGCTTCCCTAATGTCACAGAATTGATGTAGAAGATTGCTTCTGGATACCTGTTTAGTGGAAGCACTAGCATTAGAGATTAAAAATTACTAAGTCTTCTTTCCTAAAAGACCCATTTTAAGAACTTGATAGATATTGCTATGTGATAGCTTCAGGGAACTGCCATTGTAAAAGGCAAGGAAGCATTGTACCAGCTGAATCTGGGGACGAAGGGCTAACCTAAGAGAATAGAGGCTCAGTGCTTTCCCTTGCTGACAAACAGATCAAAAAAGTGCTTTAGAATTAGACCAGTCTGTTTTGGTGTGCCCTGACAGGCACACAACACAGGTTGTGTCTTGCTGCTCCCTAACTCTACAGGATGATGGCCATCTGTGGCTAACACTGACACTGAGTGGCAGAGAAACCTGATAATTTGTCTGAACTTTCAGAGAAGATGGGATAATAAGTGAGTTATTTGTATTTCTGCCCATCTAAAGTAGTGAGCGAGTATGGCAAAGAGCTAACAAGTTGAACTTTACCAATAATAACCCTCTCTCTAGCCCAGATACTTCTTCAGATTTTTGTGTAGAATTGGAAAGAAGGGCTGATAAGTATGAGGGCTGAGGCAACATCCCTGAGGTGTGGAGTGGCTTAGAGGAAAGCAGTGGAACTGGCTGTAACACTGACAAAATAATTTCCACCCTCTGGAAAATATCACTGACTTCCCCTCTGTGTCTGTGGGCCAGGAGGAAGTACCCAGAACAATGAGATTACAAACAGATGGATCTGCTGTTATGTTAGGAGTTGGAAATCCTGTTTTTTTCAGCGGTTTAGGAAGAGGAATGGAACATTTTTCAAGTTCTTTGCACGTGCAATGTTGCACTGCTATGTACAGCTGATGCACATAAGCCTTTCTCAGATACTGTAGACATTAACAACATCTCTCCAGTAACTGAAAGAGGATAAGCTTGAGCAAGAATGTCAGGCATTTGTAGAAGCAGATAGTTGGAAAACACAAAGTGCTTCATCTTGGCAGGTGGCTTGATTGTGTTGAGGACAGTAGAGCAGTATGATGCACTTCGTAGTTTGTTCCAGTTACGAGATGGGACTGGTTGGTACTGGCTGAACAGACTACACCTTTCTTCTCACCAGCTTTTGTCTTCATTCATCCTATCTTTTCTTTCTTTATAAATAGCAAAAAACAGCTCCCTCAAACACCTCCTTTCTACCTCTAACTCTACTCTGAAATACAATTATCTTGCAATGACTGCAAAGCTACTGCATTATAGCTCAAGCATCACTATCTGTCAATAAAATCAGGAGAGCGGAGCAGCAGGAACATAACAGCAGGACAGGACATGCAGATGAGGCTTAGAAAAGCTATCCCATGGGAGCTCAGAGGAAAAGAGCAACATGGCAATCTGACATAGGAAGCACTGCTAATTGTAGTGGAATTTCTTACAGTGGAAGCAGCCTCTACACTTAGGTAGAGTCAGGAAGAAAAAGGTGTCAGGGAACAGGCAAGCAGGCAAGGAAGATGCGGCCACTTTCCTGTCTGCACCTCACTTATCTCTTTTGGTCTGACTGTTGTGTATGCAGAAGTCTGCACAGCTTTCTTCCTTTATTGGAGTTGTCTAGCAGCGGAGGAGTTGTGCCATTATCCAAAATTACTAGAATAGGCGGTTCAATTGCTTTTGGGGGGCCAAAACTTTTTTGCTATCCTGTGTATCAACTGGGCCCTTGTTCATCCTCTGTCTTTGCATAGTTTTTGAATGTAATTAACAAAGAGTGTAGGACACTGCTGCTGAGTCTGTGGGCTCAGAGAGAGATCATGTGGTGAGATGAATGGAAACATCAGTGTCTGTTGCACCAAAATAATCTCAAGAAAGTGGAACAGCAAGTGTCAGTTAAGCTGAGGTGGAAGTATCCATCCACCAGAGGAGAGAGAGATGAACAGCAGAGAAAATGTGGAGTTCTCATCCAAAGTAGTGACTGTCAAAGTGAGTCCTGATGTCCAAATTTCTTTTTGGACCAGATCAGTGGCATCTTGGCTGAATGTCAGCAGTTATTAATATTGGGACTTCTTTTCAACTCCTGGTAATCTCCGTTCTTCTCTGTATTGATAGGGTTTGTGTGCACGATCTAGCAGAGTGCTTAACAGCCAAGATCTTCCTTCATCTGCACTAGATTTTTACTAATAAAAGGTGATGATCCTTTTATGATGTGCTAGTCTTCCTCAGCATACTGCTGACCCGTGCTACTGAACTGGGCCTCCTACAGTAATGATTGGATTTGGCTTGATTCCTGTTTCTACCTTTTTCTTAAATTTTATGTCACTGGTTTTCAAATCAGCTTCAGAAAGTTCCTGCAGATTTGTCTGTGCATTGTCTGGGTGCTCTTAATACAGCTCGGTGATAGTGGTGAGAATCAAACCCATTTATTTCCCTTGGAGGAAAGATGAAGCCAAGTAATACATGTGAGGTGGGAGAGGGATAATGAGGGGGATGGGCACAAACCAACAGCTTAAGTGATGTGTGCTGACTTGAGAAACATCCTGCTCAGGTGGCATATGCATTTGATGCAGTCTGTGCTTCCAAATGCTGTAACTACCTGTGCATATCAACCTAGTGTAATCTTTTGTGCGGTTAATAGCAGTAAATGATCAACTTAGATTTTCCAGATTGTCTGGAGGTTAAATTTCTTTAAATCCCTTTGGGTGGAGGTAAAGCAAGTGCTTGAGTTGTGTGCTGTGACCTGTAACAGGATTTTGCTGGAGTACACTAGCATGGTTGGCCTTCAGGAAGGAAGGCAGATGTTTATTGATGTAAGGGAATGCAAGGGGAAGTCAAGGGAAGTTTAAAAATTAATAGAAAAACCCCTCAGTTTTATCATTCCCAATAAGACCTTTCAGCTGTGACTATCAGTAAGAAAATCAAGAGCAGACCTGCTGCAAAGCTTGTGAAAAGCACATGAAGAGTAGTGACACAGAAGCATCCTGAAATCTGAGCAAAATAAGTTTGCATGCCCAACATTTCAATACACTTATATTACTGATATGCATAAGGTGAATGTAGCACAGCAGTTCTGCAACCACCAATAGTGGTGGGTGCTTGGAGGCACCTCTCAGGTGGGCACGAGGGTGGACCCAGGAGCAGCGTGTCTGGCAGTCACAGGTGAGGTGGCCATTAGGTACAGAACTTCAGGGGCTTGTTAAGTGCTGACAGAAGCTGAAGGAGGGGAGACAGAAGACTGCCAAGGGCAGATCAGCACTAGGGAAGTTTTGCTACATGGAGAGTAATATTAATATGTAAGAAACTGAAGGATTACAGGCCCTGGAGCAAGACAAGTAAGCAGGGTGGGACAGGACAGATTGCATAGAACCTAGCAAGGTCTCAGAACCCTCCATCCTCATACCCCTTTGGTGTTGCATCTGGTATCTCAATTTTACCCAGAACTGCCAGGTTTCTCCTGCTCCATGGCTGTGCAGGTTGCCAATTGGAGCATTAGCTGCTTGTGGGCTGTAGTTGCTGTGTGGGAGTCACAGAGAGAAAAGTCCATAGGATATGCCTCTCCAACACAGGGACTGTGTGTGTTCTGTATTTTCTGTGCAACCCTCCCATATACCAATCTCCCATGTCACTGGCCACTTTTTCCCCCCACTGCTGTCCATGCCCTGCATTCCCTTTTCCGCATCCAGTGGCTCTGTGAGCTCTCCAGCCCCTTTGGCTTCTCCAGCAGTGATGCTGTGCGTCTCTCCTGCTGCCATCTCCCTAAGCATTCTCCTTTATTTTCACCCAACCTTCAGTGTAAGTTGTCTCTTCGAGAATGGGTAAGACTTGCAAAGCTGAGCTAGGAAGACAGGGGCATAGATAGGATGAGAGGGATAGAGGGTGTTAATGGCTGCCTTGAAGAACCCTGGAAGTCCGTGGTGACATGGAAATGGTTGAAAAAAACCAAACCACATCAGCGGATGTAGCCTCTATTTCCTTGTTTTCTTTTCAAGCTTTCAGCCAGTAAGGATGAAATGTTCCTCTAAAATGTTGATCAGAAGTGATGTCCAAAAGTTGCAGCTTTCTACACAGACAGGAAGAAAATTGCTCTTGAGTAGAGTGCTAGATCATGCTTTCCTTGCTGAAGATGTTTTGGATTTTTTTTTTTAATGTAACTGACAGTTGCTCTTTACTAGCACTCTGCTCTTAAAGCTGGCTTCTTTCCATCTTGCACAGCGCTACTATTAACAGAAGCTTGGGAGCAGAGTAAATTTGATGCACCAGGAAAAATTGTGCATTTTTCTGTGTAGGGAAGCTGAGGCTCAGTCAGGCTTAGTGCTAAAGGTTAAACAGTGCTAAAAGTCTAACAGAACTAAAATTGAACATTAATTTCCCATTTCAGGTTTTCTGCTTGCCTTTAAGCTCATGCAGTTGTTTTCCAGTGCTGGTTTTTGGTTGGTTAGGTCTGAGGTATATGTGTTTTCTGTGGTTACTTCAACCTGTTGTATTCACCAAAGTTGAATTACTTGGATTATTCAGACATCCCACACAGGTGGATGTAAGATTAATGTCGTTGCTAATCTTATGGGGAGTGTGTCCTTGTGAACAGAATTTGACAGAATGCTTTTTAGTCATTTGCAGGCTACAGCTGTTTTTGAATATATGGTAAACCTCTTAAATAAAAAGGTCTTCTGCAGCTAGGAGCACTAGAAGGAATCAGTGTTCTTAGCAGAAAAGGGATATTATCCAAAATAATTATATTGGAAGCCAGGAGAAATAAGACTTAGAGAGTAATATTTAAAATAATTTGTCATGTAAATCAGACCTACTGGATATGCATATACAGGCTGTATCACTAGACAGCTGAAATATTGACAAATATAATAATTGTGATGAAGTTGTGCACTGTTTTTCCTTAATTTCAAATAGTTTAATCAATGTTTTTATTTCTGGAAAGGAACTTTCTTATTGTGCCTGTGGTACTGTTGGCAATCAAGTTCTCCAGTTGTAATGACAATCTTGATAATATCTATCAATCTCAGATTATGTTATCTGGGAGTTATTAAGTTTGTATTTAAGTGTCCTATACGTGATTTTACTGAGGCTTCAGAACAGTATTTAGGCACATGTGTAAACACTTCAAAATACTATATAGACATTTCAGTCAATGGTGCTGTTATATGCAGTTTTTTGTAATATATGTTTGTTTCTTTACAAGGCGTTTTGTGCTATGCATACACCCTGTGTGTCTAGTAAGAGGCAGCATCTAAGAAAATAAATTTATCTCCTTAATGTAAGGAGATAAGAAAGAAGAGTGAGTTTTTTCTCACAAAAGAAGTTTGTCCTATAATAATTTTCTAGTGCTTTAGGATAGAATTCAAGAGATCGGTAATATTATGTATTTAGCAGACTCTTCTTGTGGATTAATGTCTTCTGAAAATACAGTTTTCTTATTATTGGAAGTCACTACATAATTACCATGTATGATATGTGGAATTTCAGAGCTGTCTCGTAGGGACTAAATCAGTCTCCAGTTCTCCAGGTATACAATGGTAGTGTGATGCTGAGCTATGAGACCACCATAGTGTCCCTCAAGCAGCATGTTTTGAGTGTAGTTAAGCCAGTTTGGAGTGTCAGCTCATAATTTAGCTTATACAAAAGAATGATTTTACAGAGTAGAAAATTCAGATATTGAAATCTCATTGACTTTTAGAAAAAGTTGTGAACACAACTTCCCTTTGTGTTTTTTACAAACCTAAGTTTGTAGTTTTGCTTTCTTTCTCCATTGCCCATATGATCTCTTTCTGGTGTAAATCAGAACAATTGTTCTCACATGGGCTGGTCCTGCAGTGTGATGAGATGTTAATCAAATGGTGCATGTCATCTGCTTTAAACCGTGTACAATGTTCTGGGGCTAACTGGGGATAAGTCCTCCAAAGTTGGTTTCCTGTTGTCGCCTCTGTTTTATGAAAAAGGCAATCTCCTAAGCCTGTCCAAATAAACAGAATTGAAAAAGAAATATACTTGTTTTGATGTCTGGGTGTTGGAGATGTATGTACCAGTGCTTGTTTTTCTTTCTCTTGGTGTGATGAAAGGGTACATCATAGCCACCTTATTTTGCTTGGCTGTGCTCCTTAGTTTCTCTTATGTGGATGCAAAATAATAAAAAAGAACTTGAGCCACATCATGGTTGGGAACTTTTCATGTCTCAGTGCACAGATTTGCACCACACTGTAGAAAAAAAGAATTACAAGTAGTTTAGTTGTTTTGATGTAAGGTTTAGGAAATAGTTTTACCTGAGTTTTCCTTGAGGTCTTGCATATCTTTTTGTCTTCTTTTTCTTTTCAGGCATTGTTTTCACTCCAGTTGCTTTTGTTGAACCAATATTTGGTTCAACATAGAAAGAGTTTGATCAACACACTTGATGAACAGGCGAACAGCCCGGAGGGCACAGGAACTTCCTGAGTTGGCCTCAGTGTTGGATCTGAGGTGTTGTAGGATTGGGATCAATGTTGAAGTACCTGTATTTGTGTGGCTGTCTCAGGCTTTCTTATCCTTGTGGTATTTTAAGTGTAGTTTGGTGTATTTCTGAAGTGCCACTGTCAACTTAATCAAGTGTTCCTGGCTTCCCATTCATGTCCATGCAGGGCTTCTTCCATCATGCTGTCATGTCTGTTTAGGCACTTGCACACTTCACAAGACTTGGAATGGATCCATTTGAAAAGAACCATTTACTTTGCTGCATTACTTTACAAATGGATCAGTTTTCTGATCAGATTCACTGCTTGGTTGCTCAAACAGCTTGACTGTTTGGGAAGTTGTTGACACTGTGTGAAATAGTGTTGCTGCCAGATACGAAACCTGCCTCTTATTGCTCTACCATGAACTGCTTTTTTTATACACTGTGTATCTGATGGACCAAAGACATATATTGCTATTCTTTTGCCTAGATTATTCAGTCTTTCTAAATGTTGACTAAGGGAAAAAAATTCCCGGTTTATGTTTTTAAGCATTTCATTGTTTCATTTTCTCTCCTGAAGAACTCTGGGGACTTCATAGTCCCCTTAAATGACAGGTGAAGTGTGTCAAGCGTTCCTGCATTCGCTGTTAGCAGTGGAATCCAAATACAAGTGATGAAGCAGCAAAAGAGCTACTGCATAATACTGATGAATCTGCTTGGGTGCAGTTTGTGAATTTTGCAGCAAGTGATAACATGCTGAATGGCCATATTCTCCATTATTCTTTGGTTTCTCTTGTCGTGCTATGTTTTCTCACAATACACAGAACTGAAGGTACTTCATTAATAGTTTATTGACACTGAAGAATATTTAAAGCTGTAAGCTTGCTTTCCCTCTGTCCCATAATCATTATTGGAACTGAAGAAGGTGGTAGATAGAGGATGTCTTCCAATATCAGAATTATGTTGAATCATTCAGGTCTGTGAGAGGAGTTTAAAGATGTAATTAGAGTTTGAAACTACAAAAAGGGAAAATAATAAAATACACATTTTAGTTGCTTACAATAAATGGAATGGAAAGATGGAAGATTGTCTCAAATTTGATTCCATTCATTGCTAGATATCCATCTGCATGAACTTCATGTGCAAATTTCCTTTCCCATGTTGTCCTGATCTCTCTGGAAATGTAGACTTCAGAGATGACAAATAAAATTATCATCCTTAAAGCAGAGTTGCTTCCAGGGGTAAGATATGAGTCATAGTTGGACTCAGTGATCTTAGAGGTCTTTTTCAAACTTAATGATTATAGGGTACTATACCAATACCATAAAAACATTATTTCTCATATACTCTGCTTGACATACAAAACCTCTTGGATTTATTTTACTTGAACATTTACACAGCTCTGTGTTTGAATGACTAAGAAAAAATATCTATGCAGGTAACACTACTGTCTGCCTATTTGCAGTCAATTAAATGAGGCATTCATATGTAATTTTTAAACAACTGTTCTTAAGTGACTTCACAAGGACCAATACTTAACACTAGATACCTTTGCAGTTGCATCCACTACATCTGTTGATACTGTTACTGCACAAATGTGGGTCTCCTGTTCCTGGGAGAGTTTGGCATTTGCATTATGAAGATCCTGTGCTCTAGAGTTCTCAGTGTAATGAATTGGCTTCTCAGAAATAAGGTGACAAACTGAAAAGGGAGAAAAGTGGTTAATGCACGAGCTGGAGGATGTAATTTTGCTCATATTAACCTTGAAATGACACCTTATGTTTCTAATGTATTTTTTAGGAAATAAGTGGATTTCAATTCTTTGTTCCCTTTTAATTTACCAGAACTTTATGGGTCTATTGAAAAGCCTGGATCAACATGCAGTTTTGAGAAAACTGGTGTCTGCTTAAGATTATCCACACTGTTGAGGATGAACTTGGACCAGTTCTGGTGTTCTTTAGATTGTGGCCATGGGTTATTTCATGTTCAGTTTGTGGTTTCCTATACTCCCAGGTTTTGTTTTTCAGAACTTCTGCCCAGTGTATGTGCAATTAATTCTCCCTAAGTGTAGTACTTTGAACCTATAATTTCTAAATTGCATCTCTTGTTTCTTCAAGACCATTTTGAAGTTTGTTTATTGCCACTGTGGTGGTTGCAACACTTCTCAACTTGTTATCATTTGAAAGGTGTTTTTTTGCTATATTAGCAGCCAAGAGAGGAATGAAAACAGCATAAGACCCATGCATCTAATAGGTCTACCAGGAATTCCATGTAAAGTATGCTTAGTATATGAAATTACTTAGAGGAACATTATGAAAATTACTCTTTGAATAGTTTTCCAATTTGCTTTTTGGTCAGCATACGGTATCTGTAACTTGGCAATATTCCCATGTTTGATTATAGGCATGTTGTGTGAGACAGAGTATCAAAAAGCCTTATTAAAGCAATAGCTGTGTCGTCTCTGTGGTATCTCCTCCAGCCACAGGCAATTTTCCCTTCTAACCACCCTAAGAAAGAAATATTTCCTATGTGCTTGTTTTTCAGTTCAGCAGGCTATCTATTGAAAATAGAAGTGTTGACACAAGCAGATTTTGCTAAAATAAACAAAATACAAGGATCCCTTGAAAGACAGATTTTTGTTTTATTAAAAAAATTAGGAACCAGTCAAATGTTTGGTAAATAAAAATCTTCTGCAGAACCTAGCCTGCCTTCGAAGATGGTGGTGCTTTAAAATACAGATCTCTCCTGCAGTTAGATGCTTTGAACTTTGAGGTTTCTGAGAAAAGAATACTGGTTGTTTCCAACCAAACTGAAAGGAAGTTACAGCTTTAATGAGTGTGTCTGGATTACAGGATGTAACAAGAAAAGACTAAGTAATCATAAATTCCATGCTTCAGAGGCATCCTGGAAGATCTCCGAATAAAGATGTAGTTTGCAACAGCTACCAGAAGTGTATTTCTCCTGCTTTGAGGTTTTTTTTTGAATTTCAGTTTGTAGAAGTAGTGGATAGTCAGTGTGTCTGATCTCAGGTGGCAATGTGAGGAATAACTAACTTCAAAACCAAACCTGTTACTTGAACTCAATATAATCTGCAATACAGATTAAGCCATGAAATGTCAGTGTCAACACACTTTCCTCAGTAACAGATGTATCTGCTGTTTCTTTTCTGGAGTGAGTAGGTTGATCTTTCTTTTACTTAACTGATGGCAATAAATGTCATTGTGAAAAACTGCCCCTTGTACACAAAGTCTCTTCACGATGATAGGCTGTTTCAGTTCCTGCCTCAGCACAAGTACTGCCATGGAAGGCAGGTCCTGCTATCACACTTAATCCTTCCTTTCTTCTTTCCTTTCCTTCTTCCTTCCTACCTTCCTGCCTCCCCCGATGGTCAGTTGTCCACTAGAGTTTGGGCTGTTTGGTCACTAAGCCTAGTTAACTTCTACTGAAAAACGAGAGGAGAAAATAGTATAAGAAAATACCATGGCCATGCCCATAAGGTACAGTTCAGGTGTACTGGATGGTTCCCAGCTTGTGCTGGAACTCATTTGTTGGCTTTCTGGCTGGAGAATTGCAAAACTGTTTACGTTTTGCACAGCTGATGAGTAGCAATCTTCTTTATTGCTAAAATAAAGAATGAGACAACAGATGGGGACTGATAACCTCTGCTCTTGTACACAGGTGAGGAAAATCTGCCTGTTGGGGAATATTTATTTTTCCTCTGGTTCCATGAGGTAGAGGCATATATTTCTACTTTAGCCAGCTGGACCTCATTCAGTGATGTAGCAGTTTTTATTCTGGTTAAATATTCTGAGACAGTTGATAAATTATACAATCCTCTAGGACTTACACCCTGTCTCTTTGTTTACTGCTGTTTCTTCTTATGAACCCTGAGGCATCCTGGAGTTAGCAGCCAAATAGTTACAATAATATATTAAAATGAGCAGGGCTGGAGGTTTTATGTTTGGTTTTTGGTGGTTTTTTGTTGATGTGGTTTGGTTTTTTTATTTGTTTGTTTTATTTTTTTTTTAAATCAGATATTTTTAAAAGGATATTTTGAATACTCTGAAAGAGCTTTAGCAACTTTTTCTTTTCCTTCCAGTATCTTTTTCCAAAGTATCTGCACTCTGAAGTCTGCAGTCACCATCAGGTTGCCCATGTATTTACCCTAGTGGGGCCTTGACCTGTTAGTCATTTGGTAGATGGCCAGCAGCATGCCAAGGTCAGAAGAAGCCTGCCCTTGTTAGGTGTATTTATAGAAAGAAGCAGTCAGCCTTTCTTATAATCCCAAATAATTTCCAAACAGTGGAAAAGTTGCAGTTCTGTAAATCTTGTAGGCTATTTTTGGTGTTCAGACATCTGCCATAGGTTCAGCTATGGTTTCCCAGCAAGATTAAGACCACGCTGCTGTTGATAATAGTGGTCCTGACCTGCAAATATATTGATGAGTTTTTATGTGGATGATCCAGTTGTTCTGAGTTAGTCCCTGGCTGGATGAATGCTACAGCTGACATAAGGGCAGGAGCAGACAGGGAGGAAAGGGCTGATAGCACCTGTAGAGGGGACAATGCACAGCTTGTCACAGTGGCTAAGTGTGAAACTTCAGGTTCAGGACCAGGCTTAGGTCAGACAGCAGGATCTTTGCCAGTACTATGTGTTTTGTCCAGTTGCTGCCTTGCACTGGCCATTCTGTTTGTCCTGTTCGCCCAACAGGTTGTGAATTATTTCTTTCATAAGATCATGGGAACTTGCCTCCCTCATATTTTCAAATTCCCATTACCGAGGCTAGATGAGTGAATGGCTTTACTGTCTTTCTTCTCTTTGCTTTTGGATTGACTCCTCTGTCAGCCTTGAAGAATTATGTTTTTCAGCTGAGAACTGACTTGAGCGAAACAAAGGTGAAATCTATTTTTCATCTGGCTAAGTTCCCCAATCCTGTTTACAGCAAAGCTGCAAAAACCATCTATGTCTGCCAAAGGGAAATGGAGACATGGGATGGGAGAGAGAGGGTGGACCCATGAGATGAGGGACTACCCCTCCCAGAGGCAGAGGCAGAGCCAGCTGATCCTAAAACAAAGGGTTTGTTGAACAATGAATTAAGGCAAGTGAGAGCAAGTGTGTTTAAGCTCCGGACAACAGCCCCATCTTTCAGGCAGCTTATTGTAATTCCTACGTCTCCCTGCTTCTTTTTGTGCAGTTGGAAACTAACCCAGCTGAAAAAACCCCCAGGATTTAAGTGGGCATTGGGTGTACAGTCAGTTTGAAACCTGTTCACCCTGGAACCTCCTAAACATGTGCCCTTACAAGGAAGGGAACAGGTTCAGACTGCTGGTGGTGGGAAGAAGGTGGGCGTTGTTTAGGATGGCATTGCCACTAAAGAAAGGGGTCAGCAAACTGAAGGAATCATGCAGTTGTTCATATGAGAAGGACAGTTATTGTGGTTATAAACACTCTGCAGGTTTTTTTAACAATTGGCTTAAAATGCTGTCTCTGGAAATGAAAAGATTTCTCTTTTTCCAGTGTGAAAGCCAAAGCATTCATTCATATGTGCTGTCTGTTTCATAACTCACATTTTCAGTCACAGGGTTTGTCTTTACTATTTTTAATTTTCTTCTATAGCTGCTGTGTTTCTTTTGACTCTAGTTAGTCATAGATTAGGCTATTTTTTCCTATTTCTTCTACTTTTTTCTCCTTTGTTTAATTCACTGGGGCACATGATCTGTTCTGTTTCATCCTTGCACTAGAATGACTGGATTCTGTTAATCTTACAGATTTTACTGGGTAAAAAAAAAAAAAAAGAGAACAAGAATGAGGCTCTGATTTGGGAAGTAAGGTTTATGCTGTCATATTTGGCTCTTTACATGTGTGAAATTCTCTTTGCTAGTAATGGACCTACTGTTATATGATGGAAGATGTAGATTGGAATTAAGACCAGATAAAAAAATAGTGCCTTGATTACTGTTCTCTATCGGTAGTAGATAATGCAACTGTTGTTTTTTTCAGGAGGATGAACCATCTTTGCTTTTTGTGAGGCATGGTGGTAGTGATGATGCCATGGCAATGACTTGCCATGTGACCATTTGTCTTCCAATGGTAGAAGAGGAAATAGAGCTGAGACTTCCTGGTTCCCCGACCTTGATTTAAACTTCTCCATCTTTAAGCGTATTTCTAGGCTCTGTCTTGGAGTTATCTTGCTTACCTTTTGAGGCACCTGGTTAAAATGACACAATGTGAATGCTGAAAGCTTTGGGGAATGTTTGCAGTCCAATGGGATACAAGTTAGTAGTCTTATCACTGTAGTGACACTTGTTAACCGCAAAGTGATTTTTCTTGGAACATCCTCTGTCAGTGATTGGTTTTCACATACTACATAATTCTGGTCAACTGAACAGTTTCCTGTAACAGTGCATAAGCCAAAATCAGCTTCCATTCCATTGACACTATTCAACATGGATCCATAATCTAGCACACTCTTACCTATCATGAGACCTATCCATGCAAAATACGTATCTGGTGTAACCATATACTGCTGTGAGCTGCATAGAGTTGGTGTCACACTCTGAAGTCATCATTATTTTCAGAAGGTGTTGCATGACCCATCTGCCTAACCCCTCAAAAACAGGCTTGTATTAATAATGTTATGGTAGACATTTTATGTGGAAATAAATTGCTACTGTATTGGGATTTTTGTCCATTAAATAATGTTCACCATGCTAAGCAGTAGAATACAGTGCTCTAAATTTAGAGGAGAGATTCTTAGTCTGAAATTATTTGTTCTTGCCAGGATCAGCAAGTAGTAAATGAATTCCTGAGTAGATCTAAAGAAAAGCCTGTCAAGTGATTGGTATTTAAATTCAATAGCTTCATCAAGAAAAGATGCCAGCACAAATGAAGGAAGTCTTTCTTCATTTGTCAGTCTTTATAATTGAGACTGAAGCAGAGTTATAAATTACATCTTTCCTCTGGTGGGAGCTATTCATGGTGGGTAAATGTTTGTAACAGTATGGCATTATCCCGCTATTGATGTTTTTTCATGCTCACTTACTCAGACTTCCTGTGCTGCTGATTTTAATTCCATATGGAAGTACAATGGCATAAGAAGTTGTCTGTGCTGGCAAAATGAGAAATCTCTTATGAATGGATTATGACAAAGATGTACTTTTATAGCAGATAGAGAAGCTATGAAATTAACAACTGATCATGTCACTTTTCAATTAGTCTTTGCACTGTGACAGGGATATTACTGCTCTGCTTTGCCAGTGAGGGAAGACTCAGCTACTGGGAGAGATTCTAGCATCAGGTCCTATCTTCACTGCTAATTCTGTATTTAACCTGGGGTTTTCCCTTCAACATTGGATGCATTGTTGAATCTAAAGCAGCTGTCAGAGCCACACATGAAAGCTCTGTCATAAGCTACCTTGGTGGCTTTTCATCAGCTGTTAGTGCCAGGTGGAGTCACTGAATGTGTGTACTCACACAAAGAAGTAAAGAGTCTTTTAACACCTACTCATAAACCTCTAGGCACTCGTTCCCATACACTGCTTACCTGTGCTGGCTTGCTCTTTGCATCATTGGCCTGAAAGGGGAAACATAAAACCTTTTCTTAGGATCTAGTATCCCAACCTGCCTAAAATCTCTTAATTTTCATTCATTTCATTTCAAGCAGCAGAGCAGTGGGCCCTCAGAAACTCAAAAGTCTTTATATAAATTGCTTGACTGCAGAAACACATCAGATACCTGGTGTCAGTCTGAGCCGAAAAGAGAAAAACCTGCTCTTCTAATGTTGGAGGAACACCGAACATCAAGCTGCTGCTGTTTGACCAGAGGGTTGAGGGATCTTAAGATCAGTGTAGAAGAGAGATAAAGAGGTTGAAGCAGTAGAGGCTGAAAATACAGTGGTAAAAATTCCAGTGATGAAATGGGCTGTGTGCTGTCACCCCTGGGATCACGGGGTAAGGGCAAAGGTATCCATATCAAACATGACATCTGCAAAGACCAGTCCACTCAGGCAGCCAGCAAAGGAATAGAGAGAAAGACAGTGGGAGGTAGGTGGCCTTATCCTGCCCTGGAAAAAAGCTCAGCTTTGATATACAAGACCTATATCATACAAAGAGTATAGGCAGCACAGATTAGGACTTGACATCTCAGGACAGGAGTTGTCTTTATTCCTGTTTCAAAGGACAGTTGAAACATATGGCATGTGCTGGATTCTGCACCTGACAAGGGGCAACCCTGGATGTATGTACAGACTGGGGAATGAGAGACTGGAGAGCAGCACCACAGAAAGGGACCTGGGAGTCCTGGTTGATGGCAAGTTGAATCTGAGTCAGCAGTGCCCTGGCAGCCAGGAGAGCCAACTGTGTCCTGGGGGATATCAGGCAAAGCATCGCCAGCCAGTTGAAGGAGGTGATTGTCCTGCTCTGCTCTGCACTGGGGCAGCCTCACCTTGGATATTGTGTGCAGTTCTGCGTATTGCAATATAAGAAAGATAATAAGCTATTCGAGAGTGCCTAAAGGAGGGCAACAGAGATGGTGAAGGGCCTTGAGGGGAAGCCTTATGAGGAGTGGCTGAGTCACTCAGCCTGGAAAAGAGGAGACTGAGGGGAGACTTCATTGCAGTCTACAGCTTCCTCATGAGGGGAAGAGGAGGGGCAGGCACTGATCTCTTCTCTGTGGTCACCAGTGAGAGGACCCAAGGGAATGGTCTGAAGTTGTGTCAGGGGAGGTTTAGGTTGGATATTAGGAAAAGGTTCTTCACCCAGAGGTGGTTGGGCACTGGAACAGGCTTTCCAGAGAAGTGGTCACAGCATCAAGCCTGACAGAGTTCAAGAAGTGTTTGGACAATACTCTCAGGCATATGGAGTGATTCTTGGGATGGTCCTGTGCAGGGCTAAGAGTTGGACTTCAGTGAACCTTGTGGGTGCCTTCCAACTCAGCATATTCTATGATTCTATGATCTTGAAAGCTCACCTTCAGCTTTCTGTTTGGAGACTGCGCCATTGCTCATTTTTCAGTGGATCTCCCACTCTCTTCTTCCTTCATCCCAATCACACTGTTCTGACTGTTTGGTTCAGATATGAGGGGGCAGAACAGGCAAGTAGGATTTTATTGTTGGGTAGGTTTTCTATGTGACCACAATTGTAGCTCCGAGCTGGTAGAGTGGCTCTGCTGGAATCGTATATGCTACTTCCCTCAACTAATTTCTGGGATCCCTGTTTTATTCTTGCATTTTAAAATACCTAGCAAATGTGAAAAAAAGAGGAAATCTATCACTTCACAACAGGTGAATTAATTGGCCTTTTCAAAACTGGAAGCATTTTTATACAGACTTAAAACATTGTGTCCACCTCTTGATCAAATCTAAATTGCGAGATGCCTGCATGCTTCCCAATCTGTTCAAAATATTTGCCTGTTTAGGTTATGTGTAGGTTATCACATAGTAGGCTCTTACCTAGCTGACTTAATTTCTTTCTGTAGAGGAATAAGACTGAATTTTTCACTTGCTAAGACTTCCAGTCAGTGATTCTGTTGTAAGAAAAACATCTCTTGTCTGCCTCTGTAGTTTGCAGTCTCCATCCTGTCACTTGGTTACTTGAGCTCCTTTAGTAGAAGATAGAGAAAGATTTCAGTGGTCCAAATGGACCCTCACACATTGTAAATAAACTGCTTTTTTTCTTCTATTGTAGTAGGTAAGAGTGACATCTTGTAGTGTAGTACAGCAGATCTATAGGCCACCATCACGTGTAAAAGTCAGTTTCTCTCATTTTGACCTCTCCTCTCCTCTTCCTACTCTTCCTCCTGTGATCAACTGCACAATTCTCCCTTTTCTTTCCTGGCACTCCCCCTTGCCCTTGATGGGCCAATTCAGATCACTGAATATACAAAAAACCTCATTCAGCACGAGCAAGTGAATATTTTTCTGAGGATTCAGTGAGCCAGAGCAGCTCAGCTAAGCTGCCAAGCCACACAAGAGATGGAACAGGAATGTACAGAAAGAAATGATGGAGGAGGCAGCACATCCCTTGCAGCAACAAGATCTGACTCTTAGATCTGGCCAGCTGCAATGTGAAACTTTAACCGAATGGAAGCTTGCAGAAGTCTGAGATGGGCACAGCTTAGCCACTGCTGCTATTGTGTCTTCCACTAATTGACCTATCAACCTCCTTTCCTTCAACAACTGTTTTGAATAATCAGGATTTAATTTTAACTCCAGATTTCTTCCCTGAGGATAAGTCCCTCTAAGAATAATTCTCAACAGACAGAAAATTAATGGCAAAATGAGCAAACAACAGGAGATGGTGGACCTCAAAAAGAACAAAGATGGGACTAATGTGTCTTCTAACCCTTGAGAGTGGGTCCTTCTCTTTATTTTATCTGCACATACTTTGACCAAATTAGGCAGCTACTTTTTTAACCTTAAGGATTTTTAATGCCTGTGGAAAAAAAGAGGAATGTTTATTTTTGCAACACGCACATCAGGATTGTATCTATGTACAAAGCAATAACCCTAGTGCACCATACTGCAGCCCAAACATAGGGCTTTGTCCTATTTTCCAGGCACTCTTGAGAGTATTAGAAAAATTGCATTCCATACCACCTTTGCTCTGGCAGCTATATTGTTTGCTGGGGCTACATACAGCAAGGGCAGGTGTGAAACATGACAGAAGTATGTTAATGTTTGCAAGTGTGCCCATACTGTAGAAGAGTAGGCTGTCACATGTGGATAAACTGTGATTAATTACTGTGATTGAAAAAACTTTTTGGCTTTGTCTCTCATGCCTTGCACAGCAGGTATGTTACTTCTCTTCCTGACAAAGGATGCTGGGAGGATAAATCACTTGTCTAGCTACTATATTATGAACTGACAGACTCTTCAGGGTGAGCTACTAAAGAGATGAGTACAGTGAGTGTAGTCAACTTTCCAAGCTGGAAATGGAAGAAACAGTGCATGGTTTGAAAGTGTTTGCACTGTAATGTGTCCCTGCCACATTGTTGATGTCCTTGGTGTTTCTGTGAACAGGCAGACTTCAGTACATTCATGTATCAAAATAGAAAGTGCTTATTTAACAGTTAAAATTGGCTGCATTTTATTATCTTGTGTAGCACTACTCTACTTCCAGCCTGATGCCCTCGGAGGATATTGCTGTAGGCATATTTTAACTGAGTGCATTTCTCCTCTGCTAGATTCTCAACAGACAGGGATTAGGATGTGATACTTAGCTGAAGCTGTCCTGCTGACAGATCACATTGACCTTGCTGTGACTTCTGTTCTGATCTCACTGGCACTGCTGGAATTTGACACACTAGAACATGAGATACTGGCTCCATTATGCCACTAATTGGTATTGAGAGCATTGTGTTCCTGCCTGCTTCACCATCTGATGTAGGTGGCAGATAGTTCTAATTTATTGTTGCCATGTGATTTAGGAGGCTTAAACTCTATCATCAAGCAGTTGATGCCCTTATCCTTTCATGTGGCTGTCTTTATCACATGCAGGTGTAGAGCTTGACACAGGCTTGTACTGTAAGCACGCTTGGTCTCCTTATCTTATTTCTAGGTTCTCTTTTAGAATGAAAGGGAATTGTTTGCTTTTTGAGCACTAAATATTTTTCTCCTGCGTCTTTAAGCTAGATCTTAAAATATTTTCTTTATTTGTCAAATGTACGGCAACAAAATATTTTATTTCTGCAAGGTTAATTTTTGGACTGCATAGATTGACTTTTATTTTTGTCTAGCAGTATCGTGGAAGGTAACACAGTAGGGAAATTCATATCCTTAACAAAAATAATTCAGAGTTCACTCTCAATGGCAGGATTTGCCTTTATAATGATTTATTTTGTCCAATAATCACAAAGCTGGACAAAAATATCAACAAACTGAAACAGAAAACAACTCCATATGGAATGATGTTTATAGCACCTTTTCTTTCTCATGGACCAAAAAAAAAAAAAAAAAAAGACAGTAGTTTTCCAGAGTCCAGTTTTGTCAGTCCTACAAGTTGGAATTTTATGCTGTTAATTTAATCATTAGGGAAGTTTATGATCCTGAGGAATATGACTTGCAAATGCATTGATACCAAGAGGGAACAAATAACAAATCTGGCACAGAGGGATCACAGGGAGTAGTTATTAGCAGCAAACTACCTGACACAATTAAAAAAAAAAGGTTGTGTATTTAATTACTGCAGCTCTGCCAGATGAAAGTAATAATACTTATTTCTGGCACTGCTTAGGTACTGATGGTTAAATATACTGGGGACTTCAGTGTTGTCAAAGTGGCTTTTACCTTGCAACATCCTGACTCCCCAGGTGGAAGTCACAGCTTGCTATTAGACCCTGGGGCTCCATGGCAACCCATGGAAAGGTGGGTGTCTCAGAGTAAGATGAAAAGCAATCTGCAGCTACCTAAAATATCAAACATGAAGTGCTTAAATTCACAACAGGTTTGAACCCCCCTTCTTTCTCTTGGCTTATTCTAGGCTGTAGGAGTGTGCCTAGGCTAGATGAGAATCCATATCCTCTTTTTAGGTACTTAAGTGTGCCCTTTAGTAATGGGGTAGATGACCAGTGTTGCAAGGAAGTTAGAGCATGGATAGGCTGTGGATGACTGGGGACACCTCCCTGCTGAAGATGCTCTTCCTCATCCCATCCCTGAGGGCTGTTCATACATTTTACATTAGCCCACATGACACAGTCCTCTATCTGAAGAGTCCTATGCGGACACACAAATTTCCAAATCTCAGAAAAAGGGTAAGGGCAAATGATAGGAGAGCTGGCAGGACAGCAGAGCAATTATCAGCAAAGGTATGAATGCAGCTCACATCCCTGAATTTCTTATACCTGTGCCACATTTCTCCTTTCTCTGAACAGGTAATAGTTGGCAAACTAGAGAAGAGAACTTCTGACAATATTGGCAAGGTGCATGAAGACTCATAAACCATACTAATGAGGCTATTCCAGAATGGAGGTCAAGAAGGAACGTTCAAAAGGAGTTTAATGCACAGAACATGTTAGGGGCCAAGCTCTCTCTTTTACCCTTTCATCTCACTGATTCTTTTTAAATGACCCACAAAATCTGGCAGATCTGAACAAGCAGACAGTTTTTATTGTGAAACACTGAAGACTGTTTCCTGATTTTTATTGGCTCCCTATTTGAGTAAAGGTGCACAAAACTAAAGGCAAATTTATTTCATCAGTAAAGATGTGGCAGAGATCTACTGGTAAAAATCTTCTCGTTTCCTTGACCTTAGTTAGATGACCTACATTGGGGATAGAATAACCCACATCAGAGGTTATCATCTGTTGAGTACAGAAGTTACAGTTCACAGTGCTTTTTTATAATGGTCATACAGCTGAATTGAAAGCTTTAGGCAACTACATTGAATGATGATAAACTACTGCTCAGTGGCTTGGTGACTTGAAAAAGAATGATACATCCATCTTTGCATATTTGTTTTTCCTTGATCATTTTATGGTTGAAAAGCATGTTAGTCACTTTGCTGGTTTCCTAGAACAAGGAGTTGCTTTATGATTTTTTATTATTGTTACTTATTGAAACAAACTTATTTATGGATTTTATCTTACACTTTTCCATTTTGTTCGAACTCCTAAGTATCTGGTGATTTCTCCTCACAATTTCCTTGGCATTTCCTACATCATCCCAAGTATTGTAACATATTGGAGAGAGAGATGTTTCTTGTTTTTGTTTTAAACAAAGGAAGACTCTTAGTCAAAAACAGTTGCCAAAATAATTATAAATGGAAGGATTATTTACCAGACAACATGTACACATCATTGTGCAGTGGTTCAGCAAGGTGCCACAGTTAAACCTACCAAGACAGCACAAGATGGCTTCTTTTTTCTTAGATGTTGGTTAGACTTCCTTTGAAGATGTTAGACCTCATAGAGGTTGGGACCTTTCCACAGTATGAGGCATCTGGTGGCAGATAAAGGGGTTGCTTCCTTCTCCTCATACTTCCATGTCCTCTTTCCTTCCCCTGCACTGCAAGGAACTAGCCCCTCCATCGGCCAATGCAGAAGTCATGAGCCACATCAAGGAGCTAATCCATGTTAAAAATTAACCTTTGTTTTGTTTTCAACTCCAGCTGGCTTCTTTGTAGAGTTCACAGCAGTGGTGATGCAGGCACAGTTTTTCACAGTGCAGCTGTGTAAGACCTGCTTGGCCAGTGGGAGGTGAAGGTGGAGCTCCAGGATGATTCCATCTGCTGAAAACTGGTTAGTGTGGAACTATGGTCTCAGATTTCCAATCTTCCCTAGCAAGAGCAGAGCCCTCTTCTTGCCTCCTTACTGGCTCCTTAGGCTTACATAAAAGACACTTAAGACTTGCACAATTACTCTTTGACCATCATTTTTTGTTAAGGTCACTGTGAGAGCATTTTAGGTGAGCAGATTAAAGTATTTTATTCCACTGTTGAACACTTAAGTCTTGAAAGCACTCTGGTTATTCCCTACTTCCTATCTTCAAGTGCTGCTGAAGCAGTCATTTTTATTGAATTGCTTAAGCATGGCCAAAGGTTGGGAAAGCTGTAAACCCACAAATAGCTAAAAATTGTCCAACCTAAAGACATGTTTGAGGAGTGATAAACCTATCATCAATAGCTTTGCGAGTGGAATGACAGACTCTGTTAATCATTGTACATATTCTGCTCTGAAGGGTTCAGATATTGTCACCAAGGAGTGGTACAGTCCACCGCTCATTAAGATGATGAAACAGCCCTACTTCAGAGAGCTGATCCTTCAAGGTACAACCAATTAGCCTGCATTGCTGGGGTGCACCCCTGGGAGGAGAGCAAACCAAAGGTGGGTCTGGCTAGGAAAACAGAAGCTGCCACGTCAAAGAGCAGTTTCCACAGACCCAATAATAATCCCATGATCCAGTGGAGAATCTTCCACTTCTGTATGGACTGTGAATTCCCCCTTGGCTTTGGTACCGTGACTGCTCGTGCCCTACATATCGCTTCCTGGATCACCCAGGGATACAAACCTGAGGCAGATGACGGATGGGCACATTTCTGTTGAATGCATTCTGGTGTGGATATTGGCTTTGTGTGTTTATTCAGGCTTTAGAGTGGCCATGCGAAGGGGGGCAGTGCTTGATCTGGCATAAAATCTACCGGTGCAAAATTAATCCATCACAACTGCCTTATTGCTTTTATACCAGCAGAGTGAATTTATACTGGGTGAATGCCTTACGTGCCATGGCCATGGCACTTCTGAGTCCCTTTCCTGTTGCTTTGGAGTTTACCATATGTTGAAGATTTGTAGACCAGAAAAAGTGGAACTGGGGGCATTTAGGGCAAGGAGTACTGAGGACTTTTCTCTGGTAGGTGGAGAGGAGCTGGTTTTGGAGCTGAAAACTATGCTGTCAGTAAAGATACAGAGCACGGGATCTCTGGATTCAAAAGAATGTCTTGTTAATGAATGAAAGCAGAAGGTGTGTCTGTCTCATATTACAGATATGTCCCAGAGTAACTCCCCTAAGGGATACTGCTTAAAACACCCTACTTTATTGGTTTTATCAGGGCAGGGGTGATGTAGCTGATAACTGTTATTTGAGTAAAGAGAAGTGTATGTCCATGTGTAAAAACATGGACAAGACCATGTCATTGATAAATGTAGTATCTATGTCTAGATGGGTGTGATCTATACTTTGCCCGTCCAAACTGGAAGCACTACTAACAAATATAGTTTAATTATTATCCTTGGAGCCTGGTTCTCACTCAGCACTGCCTGGTATCAACAGCTGTCTGCTGCCTACCATTCCCTGCTCCATAAAAATAGACAGAGACAGAGGCAATATAAACTGAAATCTTAAAAAGACAGGATTGATTTTTTTCTTTTCAGGGGAAAAAGATGAAAGTGTAGCTTAAAAGGCAGGCACACACATGAAGAGTTCGGTATGATACCTTTAGAGGAAAACATTATCAAACATTTACTCAGAGCCTAGAGATTCCCAGTTATGTTTATCCAGAAAAGGAAGATAAATTAAAAAATGAAATCAGGAATAACTGTTTTAAGTAGGCTAAGTATCTCTCAAAATGACTCAACTATCCTGGAACGTGTCGCAATCTCCACTTCAGGCTGTCCTGCCTCTTCCTCCTTGCAGGTGAATGTTCTTGGGAGCAAGAATTTGCCCAGCTGCTTTGCTGGATAAGCAAAGCTTGGCTGAGAAAATATTATTTCTAGTGCTCTATTTGTAAACCTTGATAAGATCTCCACGGCAACAGAAGTTGCTGAATAGAGTTGGTCATGGCATTTTGACAGAAGTTTTCCACTAGAAAATACTGTTTTAATGAAAAAGTGTTGAGGAGAACAATTTGGTGTTGACAATATTTTGGTCTGAAAAAATTTGGGAAAATCTGAAAAATGTCATGGAAGGAAGAGGCTTTTCTTTTTTTGCACCCTGCTGCCTTTTCTCCTGGGAGCATTCACGTCAGGAAACAAGACTACCATCTTTTCCTTTTCTCAGTGTGGATCTGAAGTCCAGAGCCCAGTTCATCTCCCCTTTTTGACTCTTTATTTTGATATTATTCTGAAAAGGCTCTAAACCAAACAGGAGATAAGAGAAGCTATAAATCTTCAAGTTTCTAAGGTGTCTATTTTAGGAAAGAGAAATGTTAAAATAAAATCAAAATAATACAACGAAAGAGTGTACTATAATTACTTGCCCATTTTGTTTTTAGTAGTTAATTTTATACTACATGGCCTAAAATATCAGATTAAAACTGTTTTCTTTACTTTTTGTGACTTATCTTTGTCCCTTCTCTTTAGCCTGAACTGCTGGATGTAGTGATGGCCAGAGACATGTCACTGCATATATCCTTTCACTAACATTATTAATTTCACTGAGGAAAGGTCTTCTGACCTTCAAGTGCCAATCTAGTAATTTATCACTTTTCCCAGTGATGGCTCCTCATGAAACTAGTGCAGAAAATGGTATGAGCAATAAATGTTTCTGCAGAGGCAGTTTTCACGATTGTTCTGCTTCATGACTCCTTCTTTGCCGATTTAGTATTAAGAATAAAAATAAAAATGAAGCTTTATTTGCAGTCAAAAAAGACAGGGAAATAGACACCTATCTTCCTCATTGTCTTGAGCAAGAATGTTATTTTTTAAGATCTTCCTGTGGGATTTTTGGAAATGTATTTGGCAATCAAGATCATTAGTCAAATGTGCTGATTAGTTCTGTCACTTGGTTGCCTGCTGTCACTAGCAGTCATTTCAATATCATCTCTCATACTGCTCTGCTGCCGAGGTTACAGGCCTTCCCCTCCTTCCCCCACACTTGCCACATCTCTTTGAGAATTGTCTTTTTCAGGGTTTCACAGCTGAACATGGAACACTGGGTGCACCATGCAGGGCCAGGGGATGCCTTTGCTCCTGATCTAGTGCCAGCTGAGTTTGCCCTGGGCTCACAGGTTCAGGGAGTAATTACAGGGACAGACTTGTCTTCCTCCACAGCAGTGGCCTGTTTTGCAGACATGTAGTGGTTCAGTCAGCCATTGGCCAGTACTGCAGCTGCAGTGAAGTGGTACACATGACAAAATCCAGCCTGTCATCTTTATCTGGGAGAGGATGGGAAGCAGATAGAAGGCAGCTGTCAGACACACAGATACCTCCTCCCGCACTTGTCCATCGGCCAGCATCGGCCAACTGCTGCTGCTACTGCCAAGGAAGAACACTTCCCTTTCCAGGAGCCAGCCACCACCACCAAGTTGTGCCAATTTTCATGGTGTGGACTCACCATGCAGGAGTGTGCCAAGTCACTGGAGGTGATCACACCATGTAAAATGTGCTGGAAAGAGTAACAAGATTGATCAAATAAGGTATCTGGAGAAAGCATTCAGTTCCTAACTGGAATAGCTAAGATGATCATAAGGATAGAGGTGAGCAGAGAGAAAAATAGCTCAAGGTCATATAGCAAATTAGGAGTAGAGCTCGGTGAGCATCCAGTGTCCTAATTATCAGGCCATTTTCCTATCACAGTCCTATTGTAGACTCATGCTTTAGGTTCAGAGGACATAGGTCTGCTTCGGATACATTTTTCCAGGAAAACATTGTCTCTACTTAACACAGACTACATCACACTACAGGGTTTGTACTTGCTATGGCAGCTTGGCATCTTGACCCTGGTGTTAAAATGATATGATATTCTCTTTGTCAAAGCTGACTGATGGAAAAAGTTGGAAAACCAACATCGAATGCCAACTCTGATAGGAGGCTGACGTAAAAGAGGCTGTGGAATCATATAGGATTGCTGCCCTGGTTATATAATGGAGAGTAGTTTTTGTAAATGCTTAAACTGACGTACATTATGTTTTGGCATGTGTTTGTCAGTGCCCTTGTTTTGTAGACTTGCTGAAGACTCATTGACAGATGGCACTCAAGAGAGTGCTTTTTATAGATGCCAGTGTCCGACTCAGATACAGTTTCTGAAAGCAAAAGGTGTTTGGGAGTGATCTGATGCACTGCCAAAGCATATTGTAAAAGGTGCTTTAATGGTACTCTCTACCAAAAGGAGGAGGTGTGTGGGAGATGAATGAGGAACCTCGACTTTCATGGATTTTGAATCATCAGTGATTCTAGTAAGTGAACAGCATTTATGAAATGGAAGAGCGAGAAAACAGGAATTTAATGGGCATATACCCTGTGTCCAAGAGAGGCAGTATTTGGGCAGTGCTTGTCTAACCTGGTGCTCTGGAGAATGGTTTCTCTTCGCAGCTTGACCAAATTCTTACCTGGAGATTAGGTGTGTTAGAAGTGAACCCAAATGTAGGCTATCTATTACTCCATAGCAGTATTCTCCTTTGTGGGACAGGGACCTCAGGGCTAACAGTCACTCAAGTGAAGGCTGTGCCCTCACCAATGGGGTGCTTTCCAATGAGAGCCAAACATGGTGGGCAGAGCCAGGTGCTGGTAACAGGCTCCATCGACAGCTCCAGACTGGAGTAGTGAGGACCCAGGTGCAGGATTCATCCAGGGTATCCATCTGGGAACAAAAGGAGATGAGGCCAGAGACAGGGTTGGAGACAAGACTGCAGTGTGGATCTGAAGTCCAGAGGCAGAGCTAAAGGCTGGCACTCCTGTGGCATCTCTAGCAGAGGGACTGATGACTCTGGACTGAGTTGAATGGAGCCCTGGACCATTGCCAGGGCAGTGGGAGAGGCCCCAGGTGAGTTTCCTCAACACCAGTAAAGCATCATGGTGCACTTAGGACCCTGACATGTATAATGAAAGGTGTGGTTTTGCTACCGGATGACTCACATGCAGTGGCTGTCCAGGTTTACCAGAAGGGGCAAACAGAGGTGGTTTCAGCTGCAGGGAATGCAAGGAGTACTTTGTCTCTACTTATGACTTCGCAACTGGGTAGATAAAAGTGAACAGTGTGTTCCGTATTCCTCTGTCATTAAACCCTTTATTTAGTAGAAGTATCTGGATCATAGTGTCGCTGCTGTCTCTAGCTCTGGGGCTGAAGGATTTGCAGGCTCTGATTTCTTCCCACATTTTTGTGAGTCAGGACATGGCAGTCTAGCCATCTCCAATTACGAGTTTTCTGGTTGACATGTGTTCTGGCTAGTGTTCGTTCAGGCTTGCAGTTGAGCTGTTTAGGGATAGCATAGCAGGCAGGCTGAAAAAGAAGCATAGTCAAGGCATGTATTAAGCACAGACACTTCACTCTTTACATGTACTAGGGAGCTACACATATCCCTGAAAAAACGTAGGTCCATGAAGTACTTTTTGTGGAAGTTTGTGGCAGAGACAATATAGAATCCATTTATTATTGGAATTGTTCAGCTCTGGAATGATCCTTTCTTTTCTGGAAGATAGATATAAAACCACTTCACCACAGGCTTTAGAACTTCTGCAGAAAAAGAAGCAAGGCTGGAGAGTCAATAGCCATCTCTGAAAGGCATCTCTGGGTAGGATCTGGTGTGAACTGAATGAGGTATAGGGTCTTTGCAAACCAATGGTATGTATTCCTGAAGTGTACATACTGAAAGTATCTGAAAGTGTATATTGTAAGGCAATTGTAGTGCAGGGAAAACAAGGACAAGATGATACAAACAACTGGACAATTTCCTTATTCTTTTCTGCAGTCTCAGATTTTTTTATTTTTTTTTTTCGTATCAGGTTTGTTATATTCCACTTCACAGGGATTAAAAGACCAATAGAAAATGTTTCACAGTATAAGGCCTAGTTTATCAGATTTTTAAACACTAATAAGCAACTTCACCAAGATGGCAGTGATCTGAGCCATTTGAAGCCTTTAGATTAACTGGAGATATACCCATCCTTCCTGTGTGCCCTCACCAGAGTATACGGAATTTGTTTGCTGCCTGTGTCATGTTTGCTATAGCAGGAGAATAGTGAGATGCCTCCTCTGAAGGGCACCATGTACTAGAGAGCTTCTGCCTGGTTAGATAGCTTTTTCCTCTTCACTCTGAGCTTTTTTACTCTGGTCCAAAATTCAATCCTTGAGATTCCTGTCCCAGGCTACCCTCCTCCTCATCTGCTCTTCTCCCATGTATATGAGAAAAAGTTCTCTTATACTCTGCTAAGCTTCAAACGTCTACCCCCAAATGTGGGGATATAAAAGTTTCCAAAGGAAAAGTTTACCTGCATTTTTTAACATGAGTAAAAGGTGGGCAAAGCTGGCTTTTCTTTGGATTAATTCTTACACATTGTTGCTCCATTATGACTGTCTCAAAGCAGATGTCCAGCTGGAAAATTTAAGCTCTGGGGGTGGAGATCTGCTGAAGTATTCATAACTAAAAAAACACCATTGAACAGGAATTGTCAGACAATGCTAATTGTAGGTGTGGCAAACAGCTGTAACAACCAATATGACAATTTCTTCTCTCTCTGTTTTTTGCCATTTAATGCTTGTACACTCTGTTGCCTAATTTTGGAACAAATGCACACTAGCAATTCACAACCAGGTAATGCTTGTAACCATCTGGAACAGAGATTATCTTAAAATGGGAAGTAAAGAAAACACTTTTCCATGTGGCTGTGATGCTGTCTGTTCCTGACTTCTCTAATGAATGGAATTTAGGGAAAGCAATCATTAGAGGGAGGAGAGGAAGGAAACCCAGGGGAGAAGGTGGAGCAGGACAGAGTGCCAAAGTGTAAGACCCAGCAGAATCAGTAATTGCACAGACAAAAGTAGGACCAAAGATTTACAGTGAGCAAGAAGCAGAGTCAGCGTGTGGATAAAACCAGTGTAAGAGAGTGTAAGGAGCACTAGAAATGGAGGAAGATGCAAAAAATTACTTTGAAGAAGCAAAAATTACAAGAATGGGTAAGAGAGAATAAATAATAACTGTGATTTGAGACTAATAAAAACCACCAACGTGTGGTGGTGCAGTCCTGTTCACAGAACTTGCTGTCTCTCCCTGAAATTATGACAAGGAAGATCAGCTGTTACTTTGAATTATAATAAGTATCATCCGTAAATAAAGAGTGGGTAGAGGAAGCCTATCCACAAAGTATTGCACTGAGTCTGTTCATAAAATATTGCACTGAAGTCTATGATTCTCTTATAAAAAGAAGAAAACTAACTTGTGTTTTTGTAGCTTTTCTTTTGGTTTATTAGTACATGAATCCTATCCAATGCATTTACTCGGCTCATCTTACCTGTCTCTACTTTCCATATATAAAATTCATAAGAAGTTTCTGCAGGAGTTTTGGTGAGAAGAGGCTTCAAAGCTCGGAGATGTTAGTTACATGTAGCATCTCATAAACCTTAACTGTGCAAGTTTTAGGATACGGCAACAGGTAGTAATTTAATATAATTTCATTGTTTTTAGTATTGTCCTGTAATCAGAGCAGTACTGTCAGACTGCCCAGCATGAAAAATAAAGACAGACATAGTTTTGTGTCAATTGTCATTAACAGTTGTTCATTCACTTTAATGTCAACCCTCTTCCAGATACAGTAAAAATAGGTTGCACTGCATCTGGATGAAGTAAATAACATGACAAAAATTTGTGTGGATGTGCTGTGTCACAGTCACTCTCAAAACAGTATCACAGTTCATCACAGTAGTAAGGTAAAGGAACAATGTGTTTAGGAGGGGTTTGAGGAGAGGGGAACAGAAAAGAGAGGAAAGGAAATGGAAAACATAGTGTTATATTTTAACAGTAGTTACATTCCCTTCAAAAGCTACATTGAACTTTTTAGTTAATGTTTTGTGCAGGAAGTCACCAAGTTCCTCTTGAAAATAAACCCCATAAAAGTTCCTTTAAAAATGCTTATATTCACAGAACATGAGAAGAAGTTAGGTTACCAGGCACTAGTGACCTTTGAGAGTTTTTAGCTGGCTCAAAAACGATGGGGCTGTGCTTATAACTAGAGAAAACACACAGTTTAGAACAGAAGTTTGTATCTCTCACTTCATTAGAAAAGGATAAATTTAATCATGGTGCAGAACTATGCATTATAACACTGTTCTTGAAATATGTCAAGCAGGGATGTCATGCAAATCTGAAAAGGTTCTGAACAATGGAGATCTTGGAATGGGACAATTCATGATCTGCTTGGCTGCAGTGTTACAAGAGACTTACATTGATTGGGGTGTAATTCTTGCTCTGAAATCAAACAGTGTTTAATACCCTGCTTGCATACAGCATTGTTTTTCAGTTCCAGAAAAATCATTTAAATCAACTTCTATGATTCTGGGAAAAAAATGAATCTGATATTTAGGTTGGCTGAGCAAATGGAGATATTTTTGAACTGGCTTCAAGAAGTTTCTGTGAGATAACAGTTGGCTTTCAACAGATAAAGTTGAGTAATTAGTCAGCCATGGCTGAAATTAGAACTATGTAGCTGAAACCTGTTGTTTAATTAACATTCTCCTACATTTGGAACTATCATAAGGCAGTAAATAGTTCTGAGTCTTCCTGAAAAAATAATGGCTGAAGACCTGTAAAATCCATTATGTAATAATAGAAGTGCTGTTACCATTACTTTAGTGGATTTGAAGAGCTGAATTTGCCAGCCCTCTCTGGATTTTCTTGGGAACTTTTCATCTCAGGCATCTCAAGCATCTCCAGCTGTAAACTTTACTGATGATTTTGCTCCTGCAGTATGTTATAGTGGATTCACTGAAATGTATTAAGTGCCATTTTGAAGGGATGGGTCTTCTGTTCCTAAAATATTTGATTTTTGCAGAGTTTTGGACAGATTGTCTACTATGTTTAGGGAGTTCTGATCTTTTTTCCTACTTCAGACTCTTTTACAAGGAGCTTGCATTTCTTCCTTCACAGCTTAAGATGCATCATGTAGGACATTTCTCTGAAAGTGAAGCACACACGCTCCTTTTCTGTGGAGTGTGCTCCTGATTTAAGAAAGGACAAAGGTGCTTGGTGGCACACTTACCACTTGAGCTTTCATGTCTTGAAATAAGACAGTATCTTTGGTGGTGATCTAACCAATTTTAAGGATTAGCTAGAATGGCATTTATTAAATGCATATGAAAACTCCATTTATGATCATGCAGTTCTGAATAATATTTTGCTATGATGAGTCTTGGTGATTTCCAAAATCAGTGTGTCTCTGTTCCTCATGTTTCCTACTGGTGCAGTCTTGTTGCTGCTCCAGACACTAATGCTGTTTTCTCAGAGCCACCATCATGCCATTGTTTCTGATAGTTGCTCTGCCTTATGTTGCAGGTATAGAAGTTGTGATTTCCGTAATCTCATTTCAGATAACTCACTTTGTGAGTCTGGTTTGATCTTTTATTTAGTAATTTTTAAACTTTAAAAATATTTGTTAGCAAATAAAATAAAAACTCCCCTTGTTTTAGATGCTTGAATTTAAACACACAAATGTAAACTGGACTTCCTGGGCTTTCTTTGCAGTCAATAGAGAGGTAGTTTGACCTCCAGGGAGTGATGAATCTGTTGGTAGTCACCAGCTAGGGCAAGATGACTAGTCTTGAATGGGTACTAAGTATATTCACTGACTATACACAGAGTTGGGAACATCCACCTTACACTTTGACATCTGAGTTTTAAACTCCTGGATTAGAAAATATTAATTCTATCCTTAGATAATATAACAAATATGGCTGTTGTTGTTTGTGGAGTTTTTGTTTATTTGTTTGGTTGGTTGGTTGATTTTGTGGTAATATTTAGATGCCGCTTGTTTTTGCTGTATTTCAGTGAGAAAATATAGATTGCTTGGAAGCTCCAAGTCCTGGTTAATTTAATACATATATGGCAACTCTGTAGCTGTATAACTAGAGCGCTCCATCACTCTCTTCAAACTAATGAAAATGTGAAAAATCATTGAACTAGGATGAAAAAAAGAGAGATCATATTTCACAAAGTTATGTGCTAAGAAAGTTACAGTGGATAAAGTATCTCAGAAATGTGAATACAATGAAGTATTTGGCTTGTGGAGCAGGCAATGAAACAGTACAATATGACAAACAACAGAAGTTGATCTGTTTGCTGCTGGGAATGCAGGCTTCTTCTTTAATCAGTTGTTTTTTAAATGGCTTTAATGCTTTAAAATACAACTTCTGATTGTATTTTGAGCTGTGCTTAACTTCAAATGTCACAGGATTAGAGAGCTGAAACACTTGTTGGTCTCAGGCAAACATCTAGCTCACATGCTGGTCATTGTAGCCTTTGGGGGGCAGCCTGGACTGGGCAGAGCAAAGAGAGAACAGTCCATACAGACTCCTTATCATGCTGGAAACAATTTGCTTTCATGTTTAGTAACTGAAGATCATCAGTTCATCTTTCCCCCACGTCCCTGACACATGAAATAAAAATCAAGGCGTAGCTGGAGGCTCACTGGCCTTGAGGAAGCTGGAAGTGCAAAAGGACTGTTGATTCTCTGATCAGCTTCTGCTTTTGTGATCGGTCACTGAGCTGGGGCAAGAAAACAGAGAAATGCTAGCAAGGAATCTGCCCAAGAGGAGGGGTGGGATCTGGATCTGCCCCAGATGGCAAGGTTCAGAGATAGTCATCCTAGGGCAGGAATGGGAATGAGAAGCCTCTGTGAGAGGAGGAGGAACAGCTGCTCTCCAGCTATCTTTTGTACAGCCACAGCAACACAGCAATGGCAGGGGCTTCACTGCAGGCTGGGGGAGGGCAACCTACTCCACACACGTGAGTGGGGCTGTAGCCACACCTTAGGGAGCCTCTGCCACGAGACTCTCACCATCGCAGGATGGATGACCCTGACCACATCCTATCACTGCAGTGGAGAAACAAGTAAATTCCTAGGGGACCAGGAATTTAATGACCAGCCCAGGTATAATAGGGAAACAGTGGCTTCTAGCTATCAGCTTACTATTTTTTACCTACTTCACCCTTTCCTCTGAGCAAGTAAGAAAAGCTATCTATACCACTGTCTTTACGGACTTTGATGAAAAGGTAGGAGGCATTGTGATAAGGTGAAGTGCTTATAGAAAAGACTGAAGGATCCCAACAAAATATGTTGTAATGTGAAGAAAGTGAGGAAAAGGAGTTGGATCTAGAGAGTTTTCACAGTGAAAGACTTTGGGGTTTTTTTCCCTTTTATTTTTTTTACAAGCAGAAGAAAATTTAGTATGTGTGAGCTATATCTGTTGGCTGTGTTACTTTGTCATTAAAAGTCATTCTTTCAAATAATAAATTATTGAAGATTGGTATTTATAAAGTCCTGTGTATGGTGTTTGCCTCTTTCTCCAGTGGCAGGGGCCAGCTATAGGCACTTTAAAAAAACGCAGAGTTTTTTCACCCTGGACATTTTTTTCAGAGTACTGTACTTCTAGCCAGCTCAAATCCCACTGGGATGCAGTTATACTTAAATGGGAATTCTTATACTGACATACCTTATTCTGATTTGAGCAGAAAAATAAACTCTCCCATTGAAAAGCTCCGTGACGCTATACATTGGGTCCATCAAATTTAGGCACATGTAAATTAGTCAAGTGTCATGGGCTTCTTTTTGGTCAATGGGAGAAATAGTAACTTTTGTATGTGTATGTAAAACAGCTAAGATAAATCAGAGAGATCGCCCTGGAGACATCAGTCCCTCTTCTTTGACTGTACAGGGTACTTAAACCAAAAGAGATTTAGACATATAACTTTCAAATGTCTACATTGGAGTGAATCTATCTGACCATACGTGTCTGCACTGGAATTTGAGTCATTGCAGCCACATCAGTGCAAAATCATGAATTCAACCAGCTGGGCTGTATGGGTGTGACTTGCCCCGCGATGTAAACCAAAGCTTGTACTTACAGCACTTGATAGAGCTTTTGTATACTGTAGGTAGAGACTTTGCTGCACTGTAGGAATAGAGGGCTAAATACTTATGTAGGTGGATTTGCTAACTGTGTGGTAGAAATATTAGTGTGATAAGTATCTGGTTGCTTTTTAATATGCATCCAAACTACAACAGCTGATAATAGGTTTTGAGCTAGTGGTGTAGAATTAGAAGCTGCTGAGATAATACCACTGATAGTTAAGCTTGCCAAACATGTTCCTCTATAAAAGAAGCAGTGTGTCTCATCCCACTGTAAGTACAGTTGATTCCTGACTTGAGTGAAAATAGTTCTGATTTTTTATGGAGTGCAGAATAGTGAATTTAGATAAAAACATGGGCTTTCCAAGAGAACCTCTATCCACCTCCACCACCCCAAATAGTGAAGAGGTGTTTACAAGAACAGTGTTCATCGTGCATTAACTTTTTGGCTTTGGGAAAAAAGCTAGGCTTGGTTTTAGGAAAGTATGTCCATTCCTTGTGTTTGTGAGGGGCCTTATATAAAAAGCTGTTTGTAGTGCATTCAGGCTTTGGAGGTGGCCTTCACTTTGTAAAAAGAGAGCAGTGTGGACCTTATGTATTCTCCCCAGAGTGCAGGCAGTGCAGAGGGGCGTTGAAGAGCTATAGATTGAGGCAGGTGTACACAGCAGCCTTCACCTATAGCACAAGGTGCTTGCTGGGAGAAGAGTCTTTCACACTGTGTGGTGTGAACTTTTGAGCTGGGCAGAGACCCCAGAGGGCCTGTATATTTTATAAAACATGATTGGAGTGGGCCCTTCAGCTTTGATGGTGATTATTAGGAACACAGCTACATATCTAAATATGTTCTCAGAATTATTTCTTTATCAGGAATCCAAAAATCTAAAATGTGCTCTCAGATTGCTGAAAACAGAAGTACCATTTTAACCCTGAGGTGAATGACCTCCCAAAACTAGCAGTATTAACATCTTTGTATTTGTGTAACAACCCTTTACATCCTCCTATTTTTAGCCCGGTTTATAAATGGTTACTTACATGGCTCAGTATGAATATTACTTGTGTCTACAATCAGCTACGAAGGTCTCAGCACATGGTTGGGTTGAAAAAGTGCCCCTGAGCAGAGTAAAACTCAGAAGAGCTTTACTAACTGTTGATACTTGTCCAGGTGTGCAAACTTAGCCCACCACTCAGCTTAAACCTGCATGGAAGATACTTAGGTGAGCCATATTACCTCGTATTTGGGGTAGTCTGGGAGGAAGTCCATGGGTAGCTGAAATGACTAATCTGACATGCTCTGACTTGTTAAGATGCCGTCATTGGATCATATGACAGAAACCAAAATGTTTGGCTTAGGTTGACATCCAGTAGCCTTTGAGGTAAGGGTCAGTGTACTCTTGCTGAAAACAGCAGAGAAGATCTCTTCCCATGTGCATGTACAATTTTTCTGGTCCTCTTCATTTCTGGGGGTGTGTATGTGGTCACCACAGCACACAGTGCCCAGTGCATGTGCCTGTGACTGCATCCTGTGGGAGCTCTGCTCTCACCCTGGGCAACATGGAGATTTGTACCAGCGAGCAGTAGTACAAACCAGGTAGGCAAGAGTGAGTCCATGCTGTGGCTGAGATGGCAGAATCATAGAATGGTTTGTGTTAGAAAGGACCTTAGAGATTATCTGGTTCCAGCACCCTGCCATGGACAGAGACACCTTCCACTAGACCAGTTAGCTCAAAGCCCCATCCAGTCTGGCCTTAAACACTACCAGGGATGGGGCATCCAGCACTTCCTGTGCAGCCTGTTCCAGTGCCTCACCACCCTTACTAAGAATTTCTTCTTAATATCCCATCTAAACCTACCCTCTTTGAGTTTAAAGCTATTCTCCCTTCTCCTATTGCTGCATGCCCTTGGAAAAACTACATGAACAAATTTAGTTACGTTGCTGCCTATAAATTTGTAGAGTGATTATTCCTTTAAAGATGTGCAAAATCATGGATAAGCACCATTATTAAGAATTAATCTTAGTATTTAATTCATTGTACAGTTTCTTACAAGATCTAAATGGGAGCATCTATGGGACCACATTGTGATGCACTCCCACTTTGTCTGCCTACATTTTTCTTATAGGAGGAGAAAAAATGAAGAGAAAGCAATTTGTACCCTTTTCTTTCTCTGTAAGGTGTATGCCAAAAAGTGACCTTGAGTCTTGACCCCAGGTCAAGACAAGACATGCCAGGTATACATGCACCTGAGGTTTGCAAAACGCTGCTCGTTCCCATAGTATAGACACAGCTTGAGAGAATTCTCTGAACAGATTCCTGTGGTGGCACAGGGGCCAGAAGAATATATATATATATATATATATATATATGGACTGAACTTGTATATTTGCACAGCACCTAGAATTTAGAAGCATGGCTTCCATTATATCTCAGCATTCTGCTGAGATATAAAGGAAGCCATGCTTCTAAATTCTCAGCAAGAGCTGGCTTTATTTTTGTCTTTTTCCAAGGTGCTGTGCAAATATACAAGTTTGATGACGATTTTCATGCCCAGGCTTTTAATGAATGCTCAGTTCTTACTTATCAAGAACAAAAATACTTAAATATCTTACAGATGAGGCTGCTGATTGTTATCGTTTTGTAATGATTAACATGCAGGTTCAATGTTTTGCGTTTTTGTTTAGCAGGATGTGAACTGCACCATGACTCTTTTAAAAATAGTCTTCATAGCTGAAATGTTAATTGGAGTCTCTGTTGGGGAGTTTGAGATTTAAATACTTCTGAAATAGCTTTAGATGGAGCAAAGTAAGAGTTAGGACAATGTGAAATATGTGCTGATGTTGCACCAAAAGGAAAATATGGAGTGCTACCAAACCTAAACTTACGTGGGGCACTACAGAAATGTGTTGTATAGTATCCATGGAGTAGGATTGTTACCTTGCAAGGCAGGAGACAATTGAATAAAACTCATTTTAACCCATATTAGGTATTTCCTATTAGGAGACACTGGGCATTGTTTTTCATAGCTGCACTTTATGAAGCATATGCTATGATAATTGCCAAGCACTGTGATACTTCTTCTTATTTGGTAAATCTTGTACATGTGGATGAGATATTGTTTTTCCATGGATATGTTTATATGAATTCCAGACAGTGCCTCTACCTAGAAAACTATGTCAATGTAATGCAACGTTATGTAAGTTTTGGTTTGGTTCTTATATGGTGCACGTCACAGAGTTGAATGTCTTCCAGAAATGCATTAGGAATTGTCATCTACTACATAAGGTTTTCTCTCTCCCATTCTTTCCAAAGATGACTTTTGTGCTCCCTTTATTTTTGGTGTCTTTTAAAACAGTTTTTACATTATCTGGGCATGGTTCTGTATATATTTATGTGACTCACATTCAGAGTAGGATATAGTGAGCTTTGTGCTGGGGATAATTCCAGTGGAAACTTATCCAAAAGTCTGAGACTGGCCTGTGAAAGCCCTGTTTTCTGCAGAGCTTTTCTTTGGATATAGATAATCACGTTGCACCTGCACAATGAAGCTACTGTCTGTTTTTCCTTTTCCTGTCTCTCTGTCACACAAGAGTCAGGGCTCCCAAACTTCTGAATTCCTTAGAAGTTTGCGCACTTGCACTGCTGATTCTCTGTAGCATCCAGTGATGAGAGGGATGGCGGGACCCAGGTTAGAGTGTTTGTGGGAGGACCCCACATCGGAAGCAGTGTTGCTTTGGGATATTCCTCTCTTCCTTTCCTTCATTCTTTCCAGCTTTTTCAGGCTGATGTCTAACAAATTGGTCTTCAAATTCATGTGTTAAAGCTGAAGCAGTGGCTGATATGTATCACACAAGTGATTATTAGAATAATTCAAGCCCTTTTGACCAAGCGTAACTGCTGTGTAGTTTTTTACCTTTGGGATTTTTCCCCACATGGGTATTGCTTTTGAACTGAAATAATCTGAGTATCTCCTAGGAGCTGAGCTGTCAGGAAAACATGTTGATCAAATTCCAACACCTTTTTTCCAAGTGTGTTTCTTTTGCCTTTTACTAGCTGCTTCCTCATGCTGTTTATCCAAAACCCCACCTGCTGTCAAGGGCAGTGCTGGCCGTGTGAACTGTCTTCATGTCCATGAAGCAGCTGTACCTATTAGGCTTAATTTCTGCAATGAATTACTAAGTGTATGTAATTGAAAACCCACTCTTCTCCTCTGCCCTCCTACCACCACCAGTCATCTCATTTCATCTGCAAGAAGTGATGGAATTAGGTTACCAAGAACTTGCAAGGTTTGCTTTCTCTACACCAAATTTAGCATAATGTATGTATGGCTTGCTCAAGAGAGACAGACAGACAGTTTTTCTGTTTACCTGCCATATCATATAACACTGGAATCTGTCCTCTTCATGAACAGCAACATTAGCTATTAATTTTTGTTTATTTTGAGAAGGGAGAAATGAGGGAAATGAAGCCTGAGCTTGGGAGCAGTGCAATTGGATGATGAAATTCTCTAAGAAATATTTTAAGATACCAAGACAATCTGAAGTTGGGACTGATAACTAAGAAAATTCACACGATTTGTGTGATGTCCAGAAAGCTGTGTTGAAGTGAAACTGAGAGTATAACTTTGCATTGTAGTGCTCTGTGCTATATTTGGATCAAGCAAAAAGAGAAGGAAAGAGAAACAGAATTTTTTGAAAGTGCAAGTGGACATCATAATAATTCCTTAGGTAATTACTTTTCTTTCTTTCTGTCTTTTTTTTTTTTTCCCCCCCCAGGAGATGCTCATGTACTGTGGAAAAATACAAGACTGTCAGTAATGGATTTGAACATGAGCTGCCAGCAAGCTGGATGAATTGTGTGATTGTCACTCAGATCCACTGAATGTTCTGGAGCACCTCTGTCAAGGTTTTAATTTTCTACTAGTGCAGGCTAACTTTATTTTGAATTTTATTTTTACATTAGAAAATTTTTAGCCTCTAAACTGTATCAGCAACTGAAAGGATCTGTGAGGACTAATGTCATGAGGGGAAGAGGAGGGGCAGACACTGATCTCTTCTCTGTGATGACCAGTGAACATGAGGGAATGGCCTGAAGTTAGGTCAGGGAAGGTTTATGTTGGATATTAGGAAAAGATTCCTCACCCACAGGGTAGTTGGGCACTGGAAAAGGCTCCCCAGAGAAGTGGTCACAGCTCTGCCAGAGTTCAAGAAGCATTTGGATGATACCCTTCAGGCACATGGGTGACTCTTGGGGATGGTCCTGTGCAGGGCTAAGGGTTGGACTTGATGATCTTTGTGTGTCCCTTCCAACTCAGCATATTCTGTGACTCTGTAACTATTTGTTCCAAACAGCCTACAAACAGCCTCTTTTTTTTTGGTCCTTTTGGCAAGTATCCATGAACACATTTAAGTTTTAGACAGCCTTGAAGCAATCATTACAGCTGTATTTGACCAATGGATTGCTCATCATCCTTAAGTGATATCTCTTCAGTTCAGACAGCCCAATCACTGTAAGGTTAACAGTTTGACCCTTCAAAGAATCCTGATACTGGCTTGAAAATCATGATACTGTGAAATTTAGGGGACAGAGGTTTTAAGTTGCATTTTAAAATTCATATTTTTACTGTTTTCTGATCAAATACACCCATTTTTATCAACAATTTTTTCCACTTCCATCCATCTCTCCATGTTCCTTTACCTATTGTCAGCCAAGTTTGTGAAACTGCTTTTTGCAGAATTCTGTTTGAACAGTGTCAGGTCTGGCAGTATGTCTGAACAACTCATAATTGAGAGGTTAACTATTAAATTCAGTGAGTCTGCTCCAAGATTTGCTTACCTGGCTCACGTGCAATAAAACACTTGATTTTTAATTTTTTCTGGGTTACCGCTGTATGTCACATCTGGTGTCAGAGTCTGTGACACTTGCGTAGGTCTGTGAAAATCTCTGAAGCTCACTTAAGTAACACTTAACAAAAATATACATTGCACCCACACTTGGCAGTGGAGAGGTGCCACAGTTAGATGACAGAGCCAACCTATGAGAAGGGACTTGAGAAGGGACTCACGATGGATTCCCAAAGGACACATCTTGTTGAAATGAAAGAGAAGGAAAACAAGAATTTATCAAGAATAATCTGTGTGTGTCAAAGGGAACAAGGTATGCCAAGAAAAACATAGCAATCTTGCAACTGGCTTGAAACAACATTTAGAAGCATTTTAAAAAGCTTTCTACTTCAGTTTGGTGCCAGAGTGGGTTTTCAGGCTTACAGGGCCCTTTTTTCAAATTATTTTTTTTTAATCTAGACACAATATTGAAAATACAGAATTAAGAAAAAGTACTTGTAAGATTGGAACTCATTTATTATCCAGTGTGAAAAACATAAAAAATAAGATGTCTAGGAAGAGCAAGAAGAATATCCTAGAGAATAGCTTAAAACCATGACACATTTACATGGAATGGATTAATATACAATAACAGACAATCAAAATGGTATTGGTTGAAAAACTAAAAAAGAAATTAGCCTTTTCAATAACAGTAGATGAATGATAATGGTAATGAAAACCTTTGTTTTAGTTACCTGAGATCAGTCATAACAATCTTAGCTGCAGGGGAACTACTGTTTCTTTAAGAGAGAACATTACAGAGCAGTTCCTGCTGGCTACACACTATATAAAATCCATTCTGCTGAATACTGTTCCTTGGAGCAATTATTAGCAGATTATGAGTGCACAGAGTGCAAAAAAACCCAAATAAAAATAAATGCTTTTGTCACACCACATTGTTATGAATAATCAGTGAAAAGTGCGTGAATGATAAGGGAATGGACAGGAAGAGTAAAAGGTACAGGAGTAATGCTATCCAGCTTTAGGTGACATCTGGCAGAAGGTGACATCCACAAAACATAGCTGGTTTGGGCAGGAATGAACTACCAACGAGCCAAACTTAGTAGTGCTCAGAAAGGAATACAAGAGCTTGCGTTTCTGATCAATCCTGTGTTGCTATCTGTCCCTGCTCTAAAGAGCATAGAAACCCTGATGCCTCTTCATGTCTGCCTGCTTAGGCCATTACCTGAGCATCTGTTTTTGTTTTGCTGGATTTTGGTATTCCCACCAGTGAGCAGGAGTACAGAACTCCAGAAAGTGAGTCTGTATAAGTTAAAGGAATAACCTAACTCAGCTGTAAAGCAGGAGGGAAAGGAGGGACATTGTACTGTTGCTGCTCCTGTGCAATGTGCTGTCCACTCTGGCCCTCCTGACCTGTCCAGTTTTCTTCTCTTTCCCTTTTGGCTGCATTTATTTGGTGGCAGCACATTTTGTTTCTCTAACTGTGTGTGACAGTTTAAGCTACAAAACTGAACATTATTCTATGCAGTTGGTTCCATATATTTCCAAAGATTAGAGGAATGTGCTTTGAGGTTTTAGATGATAGTGATATTTGTGATGATCTGGGAGACATGTTATAGCTGTGTCTTTAGCCCCAGTGGAGCTGGCAGCTTAGGACACTCCAGACCAGCCAGCTTCAGTAGGATAAAACTAGCTTGTGCTAGATAAAACAACCAAACCAAAGCTTTGGAAAGGGACAGAAGAGGGAATTTCTCTAAGAAGTTCTATAACAAGATGAAATGTTTCTGAAAAATAATGAGTTAAACACATCTAGAAATTATCTAGATAATAAAAATAAAGGAGAAAATATTTCAAATTTTGTCTTCTTTTCTCTGCAAAGTGTCTGAAGTTTCTTAAGCTGCCTGATGGGAGGCAGTGAAGGCCTAAGATCCTGTGGGCTACTATGTCAGAGGAAAATGTAGCTGCCTTTTAACAGATTTATTTCACCCTGCCTTTCATATTACTAGACTGGGTATGTTTTGGTTACATTGATCTTCAAAAAACAAGCAAAAAACCCCCAAACAAAACCAGCTCAATTAATTTCAAAACTTTTAATCTGGGAAATAATGTATGAATTGTAAAGACTGTCAGATTAATGCAGTATCAGGCAGGGGAGGGAAGACATGTTTTGCCAGCATTAGATACTTAGCAGACGCATTCATGATGTCTTAGCCTGCCCAGCTGTTGAATCCTGTGGCCTCAGCCACCACATCAGCCCCACCAGGCTGCCTAGGCTTCCTCTGTAGGTAGCAGAGAGTGAGACCTGTGGACAAGGTGACTGAAAACACCTGAGTTAAGGGAGTCCTGATCAGCCAGCAAAGGAACCTCTCCCTCTCTGCTGGATATCATGAAAATTGCTTGCTTGGGACGTGCCTTAAATTGGGTGATACCAGGTATCCTTTCTATATAAATTTTTAAATAACTAATAAATTGCCACAAGTCTTTTATGAACTGTCTTGAAGACACTTACTTTCTGTTGTTTTAATTTCCCAGGAGTATACTTTTATTTCTTTCAGTCTCCTAAATTGCCCTTACCTAGTTTTCACATCCCATTCCTTACTCCATTATGTTAAGATCATCAGAACAACACTTCACTATTTGGCCTTATCACAGGTGAATCAAAACTGATGTACAGTGGGAAATACTGCTTACTAAATTTAAACATGAAGGTGAGCTGTTATTTACGTGCAAGACAGCTTTGTTGTTATGATCATTTATTTATTACACTTTTAGTATGCTGGGAGCTTTGCAGCACATTCTGCTTAGTGTGCTCTCTGCCCTTTGAATACAGCTATTTTGGAGTTCTCCTGAGAACAAAAGGCTGATTGATCTACTGTTGAAGCTTGACAGATGATATTCTTATTTATCTTTTGAAAATGAGAAAACAAAATGTAATCACCATTCTTTCTGAGCATCTGGAAAAATGTAGGTAGCAGATGTGACCAATTGTAATTCTCTTCCTCTGTTAATCACCAGAGGTAGGAATATTTACAGGTTTTATGATCTGATTGCGTTCTTAACACAGTGTAATTCACCACCACAGCTGTGGACAAATACTGCAGGGAAGATACCGTGAAAGGTAAAGTATATAGGTTTAAAGCTTCCAACAGCTATAGTCAGGCATTAATAATGTAATTTGTGTCAGCCCATAGGGGCCTGGTAGCAAAGGAATTAGGACACCTGGCCACAGAGCCAGAGTCATGAGCACAGGCTGTGCTTCCAATGTGTGCTGACAGTGGTTCCCAAGGGATCCTGCTTTAAATGAAGGTTTAGTCACACAGGCTGGCAAGTGGAAGGTGGGGAGGGGTGATGCCAACAGCCTCGTGCTGGTTCTTGCTGTTTTCTGCATGTTTCTGGGCATGCTTTAATTATATTTACCCAGGTCCCATCCCAAGATTCAGGGGGATGATGGATGTGTTGAGGATGTATATCAGTGCCCTCTTATGGATGAACTCAGTGGTAATCAGGAAAATACTCCTGAGTCCCCCAGCAAGGTATATGATATGCTTCATGTTTAGAAAGCCTCTGTGCATAAAAGGGAGGCAGCCTTAATTTTCACTGTGGTAGGATTTGTGACTCTGAATTATTGTATTAATTACTGGTTTGGACCAATTCAAGTGTGTGTGTTGGGAGAGAAGGGACAGGTCAAATGTCATGAAGGTGAAGTGGTGTCCTGCCCCAGCTCAGCCCCTTGGAGCCTCCTTGGACAGCCCTGGAGCAGCTGTCCATCACTGGCACACCGGGAGCACTGCCCTACACCCCATCCCAGAGCCCAGAGTGGCCAGTGGGTCAGAAGTCCTGCCTGGTAGGGGGTGGCTACAGGGGGCCAGAGCAGATAAAACCAACACCATGTGGCCATTGTGTGGTCATGGCCCTGCCATCTCATGGGTTCCTGGTAGCTGGATCTATGTTGGATCTAGGGGTGGTAGCTATAATTCTCTCTTTTTCCTCTCTCTTTCTTTATTATTTTCTAAAGTTTACCGGTAAAAGTGTGTTATCTGACCTCCTGAGGAGCACGTGTAGTGTCTTCTCCCGTGCAATCTCTCTTTGCGTGGCCAGGTTTTGGTAGCTGGGGGTGGGTGGGGATGGCTACAGGGGTGGCTTTTGTGAGAAGGTGCTGGAAGCTTCCCCCGTGTCCAGCAGAGCCAATGCCAGCCAGCTGCAAGATGGACCTGCNTGCTGGAGCAGGGGGATGCCCGAAGGAGGCTGTGACCCATGGCAGGCCCATGGGGCTCCTGTCAGGGACCTGCTGACCCATGGAGAGAAGAGCACAAACCTGCTGGAGCAGGTTTTCCTGGGAGGACTTGTGGCCCTGTGGGGGACCCATGCTGGAGCAGCCTTTGCCTGAAGGATGGCACCCTATGGAAAAGTGACCCACATTGCAGAAGTTTATGAAGAACTGTTGCCTGTGGGATGGACTCACACTGGAGAGTGTGAGTCCCGGGGAGGAGCAGGGGAAGGACTCCTCTCCCTGAGTAGATGAACTGACCGTAACACCCATTCCCATCTCCCTGCGTTGCTGGAGGGGAGGAGGTAGAATTTGGAAGGAGGGAGGGGTGGGGGAGGGTGTTTTTAAGATTTATTTTACATTCTCATTCTCCTTTACTTCTCATTCTCCAATAACTCCGATTCTGTGAGTAATAAGTTTAATTAATATCCCCACTTTGAATCTGTTTTGCCTGTGATGGAGATCAGTAAGTGATCTCTCCTGGTGTCCTTATCTCAACTCATGAACCCTTCATTATATTTTCTCTCCTCTGTCCAGTTGCTGAGGGGAGTGAGAGAGTGCCTTTAGTTGGTACCTGGCATCCAGCCAGAGTCAACCCACTACAGCCTTTTTTGGTGCCAAAACCCGGGATCATGAGGATTTTGAGATAAGGATAGTAACTGGGAGAGGTAACAGGCAAAACAAGTACAGAAAAATGTCAGAGAATGAAATGAACATGGGGAATTTTTGTTGTAATTGTGGTGAAGGGTCAAGGGGTGGATTTAGTGTAAATTGTTGACTTTTGTTTGGTGTTGTAATGATGTTTTGATTTTTGTGTTGGTTTTTTTGTGTGTTTTATTTAGGTTGGTTGTCTTTGTTGATGTGAATGAAGGTTGTTTGATGAATGTGGATTTTAATGATAATTCTTAAATATGTGATTCACAGAGGCGAGGAGTAGAATGTATCAGGTTGACCAGCCACAGTCAACCCACTACACAAGGTATAAAAGAACTGAAGGCACTTTTAATAAAATCAGCAGGTGAAGTTTTGGAACCTTGTATATTTTCAAAGTAAAACCCTGTTGATGAACTGATAGCTCAAGGCCTGAGGTCTCTCAGGATGGAAGAGCAGTATGTGCTGTTACTCTGCCATTCTGGAAGGGGCACGAGCACACCAAGTCATGCAATTGCTATGCATTTGTTATAAAACAGTGGTTATAATTTGCTGGAACACTCTTCCACCCCTAACAACAAATCTTAATGTGCCCCTGGACATTCTCTTGGGCCCCACTGGGTTCAAGGCTATACAGCCAACAAACAATGTCTTTACTATATTCTACTGTACAGATGCAAAGCTTTGTCTCCCTGAAGATGGGCTCCTCGTACCCCCTTATTCAACACAAAAGCTGTCCTTGAAGCATGTTTTGAAAGCAAAGGTTAGGAAAATGGTACTATTTGCAGCAAACTGACAGTATCAAATCTAGCTGGGTAACACAGTGCAGTCAATTGAAACCAAGGCTTAATAACTTCTGTGGTAAGGGAAAGAGGGTATTTTTAGCTGACCGTAAACTTCCCTGCCTATATTTTTGAGCTGCTACAGTTTCAGTCCTTTTAAAAAAAGAATGATATCAAGCTCCAACTCTATTATATGTTTGTGAGGTCTTTGTCAATCTGTTGGAGTCTCTTGGAGCTCTGGTGTCTGTGCTGGGTCGGGCACTGATCACCACTCCTGCTCCTTTTCTCTGTACCTGCTACCTAAGGTGTCCATCAGTCAGTTACACACTATAGCTCCCAGTCCAGTGAATTACTGATGCTAAAGAGGGGAGATCCTACTGCACTCCCCTGCTCTGTTCCTCCCTCTTCAGGCTGCGTAGTTCTGGCTGTCCTCTCCACTGTCTCTGGGACTCATCTGCCTCTACAGAGACTTGATTCAACTTGGCAGCACTAAAATAATCCCCAAACAGAACCAAAGCGTAGTTTATTTGCGGCTTAGTAAGTTAAATTGGCTTTATTGTACAAATAGAGCACCAAAAGTTACATAAGGGAGGAGCTGAGGCTTTGTGTTTGGGAATGGAGATACAGACAAGGAGGAGGGAGAAGGCAAGTGGTGGAGCAGTACTATTGCATCTTAAGGCAACTGGCTGTTAAATCTTCTCTGCTACACATGTGGCTATACTCATAGCGTCTCAGCATCTCTCTCACTCTTTCTCCCCCTCTCCCTCTCTCTCACCCTCTCCAGGCTTCCTTATGCCATGCCCGTGAAGTAGTGGTGTTCTGCTATTGCCATTTTACAGGAGAAGGCACAGAGACAATCAGTAGGTCTCCCAACATGGCAAGAAATTGGAGTCAAGTGTCCCAAACTAGAGGTGAGCGTCTGAACTGCTGGCCATTCCTCCTTACCAGAAGGGGCAACTAATCTTTCATCCTTCCACTTAATTCCTGCTCTTATATGGTAACTACAGTCCTGCTTATAAGCACACAGGGGTATTTTTAATACTGCACTGCAAAAGCAGAGGTTTGGTATCCTTCTCCTGTCCTTTTATCCATGAACTATTGCAAATAATCTGGTAGCTAGTGAGTACAATGGAAGATGCCTTCCCTTTGTTGCTGCCCTGCTGTAGTCTCACTAGTTAGCTGTCAGAATCTTCTAATTTCTAAGACAAATATGCTAACACTTGGATTTCAAAGTGCAAAGCTGTGTTGAGCTTATTCATATCCAGGAGTGGTCCTAACTGGAGTTTTATTAAATTTTTCTTTGTATTCAGGAGTGGTAACATGACAATATATTATGCTGTTTGAAAGCTACAAGCTAAAATGAACCAAAGATTAGCTTGTTTCTGCATAATAATCATGTGGCACTTAAAAGTCACTGTGGAGATTGTACATGACACTCAGGGCCAGGTTTAAAAGCAGTATAATCAACTTTCAGTCTGGTCTTTTACTTTGCATACATTTAGAGTAATCAAACAGAAATATTCTACTTGCAGGTCTTGCTGAGCTCTCCTTAACTACCTAGTTGTAAAATCCTTTAGTAGCATATAAAATCTTTAAAATGAAGTAACACATTGGAACTTATGGCTTCTGAATGATGACATATTAACTGCACTTCAGATTAGTCCCAAATATTTTTTAAAAATTGTCTACATTTTGGTGATTGAACGTAACCTCTTCTGCTTGTGGAGTTCGTGCAGACACACTGCACTTTCTGTGTTCACTTTCTTGGTATGGAATACTTGGTATCCACAATACAATCTGTACTATTTAGCTGTGATTAGTTACTTAAGTCATTTGTTATTGTTTCCATTGCCTAATTGGGAGAGAATAATTTATAATTAGCAGGGTGAGTTTGGCCTTCAGAATAAGGCAGTAATTTGTGGGATGGGATTTAGCAGGGAAGTGGAATTAGGACATTTTCCCTTTTCTTAATTATACAGGTCTTGTCCTTAGACTCAATCCTACAAAGTTATGCTTAATACTTTAGGAAGGGAACATATTTATTTTAAATACTGTATTCTATTTAAAACCAAATACAGATGTGCTCTTGATATTAACTGTGAGGAATACTGTCAGTACAGAGTTTGATTTATGCCAGGGTGTATACAACATATGCGTTGTCTCTAATGTGTACTTGGATACCTTTGATCTGTGGGCTGTGGCTCTCCAAGTCATCTCTCAGTTTGAACCTGTAATGGATGATAGAGTGTAGGCAGAGGGTAAAAGTTTGGTACAGGGTTTTAGTTAAAGCCAGTCCTTGCTGTTGAGGCGGCTTTTCAGTACTACCTTCTCTTCTGTGGTACATGTGGTGAGATGATTTAGGATTAGGAGCCAGGCGCTTGTTGTGTACTTCCACTTTTGGTAGGACTGGAAATCTTTATAAGGAAACATCTACTGTTAAAGTCAGGGGACTTGGGATTCTGCTGAATATACAGGGAAGTATTATACCGTGATTAGGAGTATTATCCTTCAATCTGGACAAATCAGTGCCATGATGTAGTTTTAAAAATAAGCTCAAGCTTCAGTATTGGATTGATTTTAGTAAGCATAGTCTCTGGCCTCTGAAGTTTTAGTTTAATCTCTATTTGGCTTTCAAATGGCATTTTGAACTCTGCCCAGTAGAGATGAGAGACTGAAATTGGACTGAAAAGTGACAAGACAGTGCATCTAGCCTCTCACTGGTTGGTGATTAGCATGATTAGCATGAGTGTTTGAGTACTGCTTGTAAGGCAGTTTTGACCTTGAATGAGCTTATACAGAAATGCTAAGTTAGATGTTGGTGTGAATTGCCTTCAGGGGGTGCTTGTTACTCTTCAGGGATTATACAGAAAGACTAGTGTGATCTGGCTTCCAGTTCAGATGTCTGCATTCAATACCTAATCCTAGATAAGATTAATCGTCTTTTTTTTTTTTTTTTTTTTTTTTTTTTTTTTTTTTTTTATCTTGGCAGTAGCACTGATGAGGATCAGTTGCCTGAATTTTCAGCACATCAGTAGCAATCTACTACTACTCTGGAATTTACTCAGATTGTTTTGATCAGTGGTTGCTCTTCTTGTCAGTTATTTTGAATAACATTTTGAATCCTTTGGACAAATATGGGAATACTGTGAAGATGGGAAAGCTGGAACAAAGGTAGGTTAGTTCATTCCAGCTTTCCTCAGGCTTGATCTAATTCTGAAGCCTTTCCACAAGATGTTGGGTGGAGGCACCCCAGGTTCTGTAGCTCAGCCAATCTGGGCTATTTCAATTGGAAAGTTTCATTTCTTTTATACTTCTGTTCAGGTCAACTTTCTGCTTGCTGCTTCTTTCTGATGGATGTAGAAATTTACTTGGTTCCTACACATTTGATAAAGTTTTCCCAATAAGTTCAGTGGGTGTGAAAATATTCCATAAGCAATACCTATCATACCCCACCCCAGAAGAGGATATTGTAGTTGTGGAGGAGATTGAACAGAATTGGATCTTGCTTCTCTGAGGGTTGGGCTTGGCACAGAATTCATTAATCTGCGGCTCTGGCTCTGGCAGGCATTTTACTTGCTCTTTCCTCCTCCTTTCCCTTCCTCCTCTTGGCTGCTTGTCCTTGTCTGGCTCTTCCTCCACTATGCTAGCACAGTTGTGCTAGCAGAATAAATTGGACTGGGGATCTGTTCTGGATAAAAAACCGATTATGATATTGGCGGTACAGATTATATTTCAGCTGAATCACTTCCTTAGGAGACTACACAAATATTTGTGAGAACCAGGACTGGAGATGGAGTAGGAATGGCTTCAGCTGGCAAAAGCATCATTGCTGCCAAAGCCTTACTCCCAGGAAAGTGCTGTGAAAGCAAAGGCAAATCTGATCAAGTGACCTGATATGGTGTTGGTGATGGACCTTCTCTGAGCAGGGTATTGGACTAGGTGAGCTGCAGAGGTCCTTTCCAACCTCAATTATTCTGTGGTTCTATGATTCAGACTTAAATCCTTTTCGGGCATTCTTTGAGTCTGTCATGCATTTGCACACATTCCATTCAGCATGAATACAAAGCAAAGATCAAGACTGTTCAACAGAGATAGAGACCCTCTGGTATGAGGCTGTCAGGTGTGCTCAACATAGTAAAAGCCAGATCAGATCCACCAAATTTTTATTTATTAGGAAAAACACTGTTGCAACTTTTCTTAATTCTTCTCTGCCTTGTCCTAAGTAAGAATTGCAAACATGGTGCTGTGAAGACTGTTGTATTTTGCTTTATTACATTGTTAATTGTAAATGATGTGAAAGCTGAAAGGATGATATCTAGGCAGAGACACTTAGACAACCCTGTACCTGCACCACTGTCAAACTCTCCATGATACCTATGCTACTTAGCCTGTTCTTCCATAGCCAGTGACAAAGCAGGCAGTGCCTTCTGTGGTGCAGAACTATCCCTAAAAGCCATCTATGATCTCTCAGGATCAGGGCCACGGTGCATTGGTAGTAGACTACACAGTGATGTTGAATATATGCCTCTGTTTCCTTCTTCCTTGCCATGATGCTGGTGTTGAAAGCTGTGCTCCTTTCCAGGTGGCTGGCCTCGTGCAAAATGCAAAGGAAGTGAAAGACAAGGCAGCCCCCACTTTAGCTGCAGTAATGCAAATATCAAAGAAAGTGCTGAAGCTCACAGTTCCCATCTCTCTGAGGTGGCCCTCCGGTATTCCAGCTCTGTCAGCCCCTACTACTTGCCGGTGAGATAATATTCAAAAGACCTCATTATACTGCACAAAGAGATCCAAGGACAAAGAGGAGCACTTTGTCCAGTGCTCAGGATGTAGTAGCTCACTGTTTCAGCAGCCTGCACAATTTTAATTAAAAAAACCCCATAAAATTCTCTTTAGTATGCATGAAACTATAGGTGGGAGACCAAATACTAAAGTTCTGCTATATTTGAGAATCAACTCCAACCATGCAATTGAAACCAATAAATCAGTTCCAAGCTGATATAAATGTATCCAAATAGGTATTTGCAAGGAAGTACACTTGTTTGACATCTAGAATGGGATTCATTGAGGGATTCAATGGTAAGGAACAAATCCTATGCAACACATGAGTCATGCCATTCTAAGGAAGATATATAAATTAATTCACATGAGTTGTATTCCAGAAGTGCTTCTCTACTACAGTAGAAATATTGTCTAGATGACCCGCACAGTTTTGCATGTTTATATTAAAGGCATAGAAAGTTTTAGTTAGATACATCTCATCCTTAGTTTACTACAGGTCTCATTGTGTCCAGGTTTAACATGGGGATCTGAGAGCCTCATCTTATTACTAACATGATAGTGTTAGCTCTGTCTAGATCTGATCCATACTGAAGAAAGTTACTTGTGGCGAGGAGGGACAGAAATATACTGACATACAGAGCTATGGCCACAGCCAGGCCAAGGGGGACATCAGCCACACAGGGGTTTCATGAAGGGTGTCACAACCCAGGGATCATACAGACAGGGTGATGCGTAAGGGCACGCCATGTAAGTAGCTGATGTTATCCAGACATAGGGCTTGCAGGTCCTGGTGGCAACTAGTAGGAGTGTGAAAGGCAGGAAGAAGCACCACAGTAGAATGCTCTGAGAGAGGGAGTCTCCCAAATCTTCTTGTGGCAGCTCTGTACTTTTTGCATGACACCAAGCATTGCATATGACACAGGGAGAGGCATGTTAGTTGCACTTCTTATGAGCTGAGAGCAAATTATTAGCTGCAGCATTTGAGGGATATTTTTGAGAAACTACTTCAGAGAAGTTTAGTGGAGAGTCAGGAGCTTAGGGACATTGTTTCAAGGGGAAATCTCTGGTGACGGACCTGATCCCAGCTGTGATGTTAAGCCAGATGGCCCTTTTTTCCATGTTCACATCACCATGTGTGAGACTGCATGGGGAAACGGATGTCACTGAAATATAATGTGTTCTGTATTACACTGCTGTGTGGTTTGCTGTCATATGTGGCTCTGCTGCCAGATGTCTGTGGTGAGGTTCACACAGAAACCCATGCTCAGAGTTGCTTTTAAAGCTCAGCATAGTCTATTGCATAGTCTCTTAGATTACTGTTTATGTCCTGTCAAGCAGTTCTTGCTAGTGACATGAGCCTTTAGGTATATCCCTGGTTGCCCTTTGGCTGGTCCTCAAAGAACATCATAGGTACTGACCAGCCCCTGTCTCCTCTGAGTGGGGTGAGTCAGGCTATAGTTACAGCACCTCCACTTGTTGTCAGTGACCTCACTGGTGAGACAAATCAATCCTGAAGGAGGACTTGCTCTTTTAAATGAAGGGAATGAGCCAACGCACATTACACGTTGGTATGATATGTCTTGCTTATTTGAACTAGAGAGGGCAAAATCCCTTGGGCCTGTTGCCCAGGCTTTATGAGTTTATTTGGGGATGGCTGACAACTTACTGTCCCCAGCTCTGTGCCTCACCCAGGATGTGCAAGGTGCCTCTGAGTCAGCTGCTGCATCACCTCGGTTTACGTCATGGTTATGGTCTGGGGTATAATAAGGCTGATTCATGTTGATTCACTGGCAGCTCAAATGTCTATATGGCCTGTGCTAGACAGAAAGCTGCAGCAATAGTTTTCTCCTTTCATCCTGTCTACTTAAGGTGTTCCTACTTTAAACCACTCTTTGCCCTTAGCCAGGTTTGAATATGAGAAGATTCACTGTAGAACATTGCTGGAAATCCTTTCTTCTCCCCCCACCACCCTTGTTTCAAGGAACTTTCCTCAGTCTTCACTTCAATTGCAGAAACAGTGTCCAATGGGTCCTCACTGTGCTGCTCATGTGTTTGCTGGGGGCTGCCCCTTCAGTTCTTGACAGCTCACTGAGACAAATACTTTGCAATTTTCCTTCCTTTGCCTTTCTTTTCCCCTCATTCAACAATGTCGGAACCTATTCTTGTCCGTTTGGACCTTGTGCAGAACTATGACACGACATTAAAAATATTGCAAAATGTTCCTGCATTTTCTGCACAGCAGCTGTGGGCAAAGCTCACAAAATGATGCAGAGAAAAATACTGCTTAGTGTACAGTGGCTGCTACCTTACTACTGAGAAAGCTCCTTTCTGATTCATTGGTGTTCTCCATAGAGCACAGACACCCTAAGCAGTTCTTGGCCTCACCCCACCTTAAGGGGTGCTCAGGCTTTCACAGCCATCCCTGCTTCGTCTCCTCTGGCAACTGTGTGCCAGGCAGTGGATTAAATGCTATCACTGAAATGATCAAAACTGGAGGGAACTTTATTTCTGAGGATCATTCTTACTTCTGATGGCTGCAGCAGTGTAGTCAGTAGCACAGCCTATCATGCAGTTATTAGGCAGTGCCTGGCAGAGAAAGTGGCTCTGGCTGGGCAGAAATCTCTGTGGTGGCTTTGCCTTGCAGAAGACAGTTTTGTGGAACTGCTCCTGCCTGACAGGGGCCTGTCAAAGTGGCTTCAGTGGAATAAGAGTGGGGGATCCAGAGGATCTGCTCATGAGGCCTTGAGGAGGTGGTGTGGCAGGGTGAGAAAAATGGGAAGAAAGATGGAAATGAGGGTATGAAAACTCAATGCATCCAGGCAAGACTGTGAGTGCTGTCAAATGGAGATAGGGTTAGAAGCGGCTTTACTGGGGAGAGAGAGAGAGCTGAGCATCAGATCAAGTAGAGGGGTGTTGAAGGGAGATGTCATCTTTTACTAGACAGGTATAGCTAGAAAAAGCTCAGACACACTTCTAAGCACACTAACTTTTCAGTGATGTCGGGATGAGTTCAGGTGCCTTAAAATCTGTCTAGTTTCCTCCAATCTTAATTTAGTAAAAACTAAGACCTGTCTTTACAAATATTGCCTTAATTGTGTTCTGAGACCATAACAGCTCCAACAGCCACACGATTACAACCAGAAGTAGAGACAGAATGATGTGTGGGAACTGGCAGTTGGAGGAAAAGTTCAAAGGCAATTCTTCTTGCTAGCTTTCCCAAGGATATGTTATAATTCCTTACATAGTCTCTGCCCAGCAGATTTTACATTCTCTAGGGTCCCTAGAGTTCAAACACATTTAACGTCTAAAAATGCTTACCTCTCTTGTACATAGCCACATCCCTTTTGGCTTTCTTCAAAATGAGCAGAGCTACCCAAATAGCAGAGATGATGAGGATCAGTCCCTTCCTGTTATCTTTATGCACATTTTGCCCTGATCTTTGCAGAATAAACTGCCTCAAGCCAAGTATGTCTGTCAGCATACGTGTCAGAGCTCTATCCCCAGGCTGGCCATGGCACAGACTGTTTAGAAGAAGTCCCCTAATGTGTGGTAACATAGAACCATTGTGTTTCTGGTTTAGTGAAGGGTAAGCGGTGGTATACAATTTCAGGGAAGATTGCTGACTTGCAGTCTCCTCAGGAAATTGTAATGTTCACTTAGACACTATCCTTAGCCTGAATATGTTAAGCCCACTGATGAAAATATAGCCACAATTTAAGTTAATTGTACAGTTGCTGGAAACAATAAGAGTTCTCTTTGTAGTCAGTCCTCCCACTCATGGCATCAACTAGTTTTGTATCTCTGCTAACTCACACCACAAACCAGTGGGGAGAAAACAGTAATTCTTGACTCTCCTATTGTTTAAGTGGAGGAGGCAAAGGAAGGACATTTTTGCATTCTATGCATCTTTATTCAGCAGCAAGCTTGCATTTAATTGCAATTTTCAAGTGTCTCATGGAAGATTATCACAGGTATTCTGAAAAATATCAGCAGTAGAATTGTTACTTTATTGTAAAGAAAGAAAACTAGACAAAAATAAGTTCAATTGGTGTCAGAACTTTCTGGCTCTGTTTTTAGGCTTACTTTATTAGAAACTGTAGGATGGGGAGGTGAACTATTTCAAAAGGCTTTTTGATAAAATACAATCAAATGATGATGGTTCCAGACTTTTCCCTCCCATTTACTCCTCAGGGCTCTGGAATAGGTAATGAGGCAGTATTCTGTCTCACAAGTCCTTGAGTCCAGAGAAAGTGAGAGAAGGAGAAATAGCCTCTGAAGTGCTGGCAGGTGAGTCCAAAGGATCCCTGATCTTGTCAGTGGTAGGAGAAAGCTCTTCTTCGGGTAGAAGTGCACAGTCTTAGACTTTATGGACTTGACCTCCAATGCAGATGAGAATTAGACATAGCTGTGCAAAGAACTTTCCCCTGGACATTCAGAAGGAGTTTTCAGCAGCTCTGTGCCTGTTTATTTCCCAAAGCAGGGTTTCTTTGTGCTTTCTGGGCACAGATGCTGGTGAAAGCAAATGCCAAACCATGGTACCACATTAAGGCCAGTAGAACTGTTGAAAAAACAGATAGTTCTCCCTTCTTTTTCTCAGTCATTCGAGTCTTTACCAAAACCTCCTTACAATTGCAGCACAAGCATTTGTATGACCTTGTGGGGAACTATATTGGAAAAAGCACATATTTTTTTCCAGAGACTGTTTTTCATCTGGATCAGTTCTTTGATCTGGTTCACCATGTAGCCATACAAATATTTATGATGGCACAGTACAACAGATGATCTGGGAGAAGATGTGGGAGTGGGAGAAAGTGGGAACTGCTTTATTGGTAATCATATTCACTTAAAAGAATACCAAGCTGTAACTTAAAGAAGACAGGAATAGCAGTGGGATGACACATCTGAGAAGGGAGTTGAGGCATGTGCATTATTCTCCAGAAATGAAAACACAGCTTCAAATATCAAATGGTGCCCTTACGGGGAGTGAACATCAGCTGACACAGCCATTTCCAAATGTTGCAGTCTGCAGGCAGGGAGATTTTTCAATATTTCAGTCACTCTGAAACTTCCCGTTGAGGGAGCTGGAAAGGAGAAGATGCAGATGGTGGATCCAAACAGCTGCAGAAGCAGTGGATCTGTATGTAATGACCTCCGTGTGATCCGCAAGATCTGAAGGGAGATGCTGTGTGAGATTGTTTTGGATAAATATACTCGTGTCTCTGTGTGTTTTCTGTGTATGCATGGATGGGTTCTTAACATGTGTTCTTTTGAAGGTACTTACGGATTTCTTTTGAACTGGTTTGTCACCAGAAAGAGAGTATTGCGCACAGATTAATTTACCACCATTTTCTTACTAAGCTGTGCTACTTGCAGCACTCTCTGGGCCCTGCATGTTGCAATGGCACAGTAGTCTGCCCAAGTCCTCACAGAAAGATGATGTGTGGCTCCCTGTCCCATGTTGCTGGTGTTCAGCCTGACTTCTAGCACTTGGCACTTGAGCTTGCCTGGCCTTGGAGCAAGGCCCCTGTCTGTACCTGCCCATTACCCCCAACACTGACTTTGCTGGGCCTTTTGGTGGCCTCTGACATTTGCTTTAATACGTCTGAGTTTTCTGCCAAAACATCCTAGTTCCAGTGCATCCAGGTGGAGAGGAGAGAAATTGAAAAAATATTTCTGCCTGCTTCTTGAGGCTCTACTGCATTTTATAAAACCCTTCTGAGATAATTCCCAATCCAGAAGGGAGCTCCCAGTGTTCTTCACCATTAGTAAGCTAAAGCAGTTGCCAAGTCTATTCAGAGCCTTACAGCTAGATGTGTGCTGCAATGCTTTTCTGGACAGAGGTCCAAAATGTCGCTTCTGCAGTCTTAAGTTCCAGTTTGTATCTGCTCTTTCTCTGCAGCACCCAAGGTATAACTCACACACATCCAAGCTAATTTTGAACATCCTAACTCAGTTGCCTACAGCAACTTTATGGACTTGGCCTCCATAAAGCTAGGTGAGCAAGGAGATCATCAAAAATGCTATGTTAGAAAATCAAGGTAAATTAGGCAGCACTGAGCTCCGAGGTGCTGTTTATGTCTGTCCCTGCCCCAAAATACAGAAGTTTGTGTCTTTTCACATGGTACAGTATTTTGGGGGCTGTCAGACTTTTACATTGCGATGGACTGGGCTTCTGCATACCACTGAGATAAGTATTTGCTCTTTACATCTGCCTTATAAGAGATTTTCTATCCCACTATTGCATAAAGTCTCGTAGTTGTACACAAGGTAAGATAGGGGGTTTTCTGCTCTATAGTCAGTGTTGTGGGAGGATGGACTGTGCGCAAGTACTTTGATTCCAGACTAAATGCCAAGTCTGATTTAGCCTGGCAAGTCTTGTGTTAGTGTTTCCAGGGACACATGAACCAGTTCCTTTCAGAAATGTTTTTTAATGAATGAAGTTCTGAATATCCAAGTGACACTTCATTATTCACTGGTACTTTTGTTTCAGTAGATGTAGTTTCAGACAGTATCTCCTTAGCTTTTACATGAATGATGTTATTATACCTCCACTTCTTCAGAGGCTCTTAGGATCTGGGGTGAGATCAAAGATGTCAGCTACCCTGTGATTTTCATTAAAAGGGAAAGGCAACAGGAAAAGGGCTGGCTCAGGCAGTGAAAAGATCTTTTAAAAATATTTTTCTCTTCAGACTGAAGCAATGGCTCTCACTCGAGTAAAGGATGCAGGGCAAGAAGGAGAACAGTGCTGGAATCAGACAATTTGGTAGTTTCCTTCTTTTGTGTGTGGGGAAGGTCCTTTCCAGATCATTACCAATTCTTTGTTGCTCTTTCATTTGACTACATTGTAGGAAACCTGATGGGAAGGAACAACCTTGGGAATAGGTTTACAGTTCCAGCTGCTGCAAATTTAAAGACAGGATTGCTGGGCTTATAAAGCTATGAGTGAAAATAAAGCAAAAATGTCTTTATCAGTTCCAGGGCCAGAAAGACTGAGGACTTTTTTAGTACTAATTTTACACCTCTGAATAACAATGTCAGGGCCCTGAGGGCACCTCCACTGTGGCCCCTGCCCAGCCCTCCGGGGCTCCCCCCACCCTGCTTACAGCCTAGGACCCCATGTCAGCCCCCTGGGGTAGTTGATATGTGCCCCCGAGATGCTGCAGCATGGCTACTCTCCAGCTGCCCACAGCCCTGCTCAGCCATGGGCCCATGTCCCCATCCCCACAGAGTTGGCCAGTGCCTGTGTCTGGGAGTGTCTTTACTTCCCTGGTGCCCCCGCAGCAGCTCTGTTTTAGGCTCTGCCCTGCTATCTCTCATGGGAAGCCCCCAGCCCTCACAGGGCTCTGACAGTCGAGTTGCTTTTGCTGGAATTCAGCCAGCACTTTTCTGATGATTTTTTCCTGGTGCTTTCTCAGATACATGAATACATCTGAGCTGACTAAAAATATTCTTATCTATTATTCAATAATCTCTTCATCTTTCACCTTGCTGCTGGGTTGCTTTGTAAAACTTTAACAATAAGCTCATTTGATTGAAGTGGAGATAAGGAGTTAGCTCGTATTTGCAGATTTTTGCTGAAGAACAGTTTGTGAAACCCATGTGTATTTGGCCTGTCTGCTTGTTTCAAGACCTATAGACACTAATGTAAGAACCGGGTGCCTGTTTGTTTCCACAGACTTTTCAAGTATGTAACAGAAGACAAACATGTTCTTTAACCTTTATTTAAAAATATCTATTGCAAAATCACTGAGCTCAATTCTAATACAGGAATAGCAAATGAGCTGTTCACCAACATGAAGCAACGCTCTAAACAGAGTGTTTTCATCACCCTATTTTTTTATTTTAATCATTCCCTTTCATCAGAATGTTTGGTGAATGTATTTGACAATGTTGCCTCAAAGAGTTTATTATAGCCACATATTTGAGACTGGAAGAGGGGGAGAAAGGGGGAGTTATCTAATGTGAGAAGATATTGCAGACTGCCCCTGCCCCTCTTATCCAGTGTTGGCTATTACAACACAGTTCTGGTATCGGAATATGCAGTTTCTTTTTTTGCTCCTTAAAAAAAAAATGAAAGGGAATGCATTTTTCAACATCATTTTGAGAAGGAATTGTCATTCCCCAGCCTGCACAACCTGTGTATGCACTATGCACAGATGATGTGAGCATGTCCCTTTCATGAAGATACTTGTTCACAAGTGATAAGGGAAGCCTAATTCTAACCCAGGGCGTGGTAGTAAGTATGCTCTCAAACAGTAGTCCTACCTATCTCAGAAAATTTCACTACAAAGTGTCTGAGTGGTTGCCTTAGTACAGATTGGTGAGTATTTGTCACCTTCTGCTGCTTTTGCCATCAAGGTGATAGGCGTAATAGCAGTGGCTCTGCCACGCTTGCTGAAGAATCTTTTTCACTTGAGATATCTCTCCAAGTTTCCTGTATAAGCAGGACTGAAAAGTAAACTATTTTCTCAGGACTTCCCGGAATCACAATCCTGAAGAAAAGAAGGGTTAAAAGTATTTTTTAAAAAAGGCTTGTTAATTAATTAAATTAATTAAAGATATCTTGTTAAGCCTCTTTAGCCTTAACTATATGCAGAAAATATACTGATCTAGCATATAACTTGCAGAAACCACAGTTGTGATTAATAGTGGGGTAGCTTGTCACAAATTTCTGCCCTTGCTCATTCCAAGGACAAAATGAAGTTTAACATTAGGATAGTTAGAAAACATTTTACCTCATACATTTTAACACTCCATTTTCCCTGTATGGTGTTTAGTTATTCTAATTTGATCTTCAGTAATGAGTTCCTAATTTTATTGTTGTGGCTGTTGTTCCCTCAGGCCATTTGGAAATGAGATTCAGCATTTAAAAAAACCCTCATAGATGTAACAGACTTCCAACAATAAAATCAATGAAAAGAGTACTTCTGACTATAAATCCTGAATACTTTAATATTGATACATGAGAAGTTGCTATTTGTTCAGAGTTACTATTTGTTCAGTGCTGAGTTTTCCAGTCTGGTTGTATTTAACCACTTATTTGTCCTGGGGATATTCTGTGCACATCTGGAAATCTCCATTCAGAAGTGCCGATTGACATGTTTTGCACAAAAGTATATGTCAGATGTGGTAGAACCCACATGAAAACTTTTCAAACACAAGAGGACTGTGTAGCCAGTGCAGTGTTAATGGCATTATGACCAAGAAACTGATTTAATTTTGCAGTAACAGCAGATATTTCCCTTGAGATAGAAATAACTGCAATTTTTCTTTCACTTACCTGGAAAATTTGGCTAGCTCCAGGTCTGAAAGGAGGCATGTGTATGGCTAGGCAGGACACTGGGTGATCCGTGTCTTGCTATACGTGCATTCTCAGGAGGTGAGCTTTTTCTTGGGGAAACACTTCTCTGGGTTTCCTTGTTGACTGCAACTTGTCTGCACTGCCCTGTGCCTCCCCAGCATTTTTATCCGAGACATTCTGGGAATCCGGAGGTAAAAGGAAAGCCCTAAACCAAGCACTTTGGGATGCCCAGTGCTCACTCCCCCCAATAGCCATAGCATCAGCAAAGAAGAACAAGCAAAGTTGTCAATGGGGCCTCTACTTGCAAACTTCTTGATTTACATGTCTGTAGATTGCTCAAATAGCATAATACCTTGCTGGGTCTTGTTTGCCAAATATCAGCCTGGAACAAGTTTTTACATCTGAGATACAAATAGAAGTATTTATGATAGAAATTCTGCAAGCTATTTAATACCAGCAACACTCTGGCCACTTAGTCACTGAAAGGCATTGTTGTCAAAATGACTCTTCGTTTTGCAAATCAATATATTTGGAGAGCATTGCCTGGTGCTTCTAAGAGTAGAGGCTCCATGCTGGTTGGTGGTTAGCCATGCACACAGCTCCTGGGTGCCAACATCCCCGTGCAGCTCTGCCAGGGACAATAAGGGCGGGGTGCTTATGCAGCACTTTTCATCTTCAGATGGATCTGCAGAGACTGTGGGACCCGCTCCTCACCTGCTGAGGTCGCTGTTGGCTGCAGAGCTCAGTGGCAGCTCTTTTGTGGCTCGAAGCAGGAATAGTCGCCGCGGTATATATATGCTGTCTGTCACTCCCACATGTTGCTTGGAGAAAAAGCAGCATGTGCCCTAAGCCAGGAGATGCAGTACATCCTAGCTCAGGCACTCATCACTTGTCATGGCTAGCTACCACATCATGCCTGCCTGGAGACACGGCTCCTCTGTCAGGCTAAATAGACGAGGATTTCTTTATTAGGATATTTTTGATGGGAAACACACCCATGAAGGATTAGGGACCTATGGTTTCCTAAATCCTTTTGACTACCCTGTGTGTCACTGTGGGGGATTTTCTACTTCTTTTTGATCCTGATTTCATTTCCCAGACTTGGAGCACTCCTGGGTAAAAAATACCTAGTATGCAAAATTATGCAGTGTCTCTACAGTGGAGTTATTGAGTAGTATTCAGTGCCCTTGTGCAAAAAATGTTATGACATGGCAAGATCATGACAGGGGGCTTTGTCTTTGTGGAGCTGCTGGATAACCTTTCTGTGGATATGCCCTTGGGACATACTCAGAAACTATGGTCTCACATACTGGTATGGACAGAAACTACCTAGAATTTGGATAAAAAGGCAAATGTATTTGCTGAGCCATTCTTGGTAACACAACAGCTTTTACAGTAATGTGTTTGTTATCGTTGGCCTGATTTAGCAGAGGGTATGTTCAGCTCATCTTCAATATATAAAAACCCATGAAAAATAATACTGTGATCTAGGACCACTGATCTTCAACATACATGGTACATTGCCTGCTTTCAGTTAGGCTCAATTATTTGAAAATTAGTGCCAATTGTGTTTCATTAGTACACTGAAAAGAGAGCTGCATTTTTGTTTTCCATAAAGTTGCTGAATCATAACACCGTGTAGATTATATTCCTCAAATGGCTTTTTTGTAATGATGTTTAAAAAAAAAAAAAGAAAGCAAACCTGTATCAAAAGATGAAACATATTATTTAGGTTATCTGAGGAAAAGTAAAAAAGTAATAGCATTTTTTTAAATTTTATTTTATTTGTCATGCTGCATTGCCTGGGAATTGAAGGACATAGAATGTTCCTTCTCTCTTTTACGGCTGCAAGACTTATTTATGTTGCAATGCTAAGACTTTTGCTCCCCAGGAGACAAACACTGAAGTGTTATTAGACCTTAGTGTGTGTGGGGAAGAGCTCTTAGTATAATTCTTTATTTATAAATATTGTGTGCTTTATGCCCATTCTTAGATTTGTACCAGAATGTAAGTTATCTGGTGCACACTCTAGTGGCCAGTCTTTCTACAAGAACTCACAGGTGCAACATAGTAAATAATGCATGTGTATTTGCCATGTATTGTGCACCATTTTTTAACTTCTAATAGTTACTTTTACGTTCAGAACACACATACTATTCAGTCAAGGATCTCACTAGAGTCATTGCTCCCAAACAGGTATTTTTTAATTGCTAATCTTTTGGTTTCTAAGGCTGAAACCGGATTGGTTTGATAAGATCCGGTTTCTATTTAACTTTTTTTGATCACAGCTCCCTATCTGTTTCAAAAAAACCCACAAAACCCACAACAAAAAACCCCAACCAAACAAACAAAAAACACACAACCCTCTTTTGTTGCATTATAATAAACATGGTAAGACGGAGGGTCTTGGTACAGATTTGGGTCATACACAGCAAATACAAGTCTGTCTAGGACAGGCCTTCTGGGCTTTGCAATCATACAAATATCTACCAGCTTTCTGGACCTATAATACAGGTATACATGGGTAAAAGACTACTAGAAATTTTTGTGGATGCACAAGTGAATTTGAATACACATACTGTTCAATTCAGTCGCAAAGCCTTTACTGAGAGTAACTAATTCTGGTATTTCTTGTATTGTGTCTTCCGAATGCAGTTTTAGTATTGTCTCTGTTTAATATTACTTCTCTTACATTATCTGTGACATGGTTAACCATTTTCTAGTTATTCTTTTTGTTCAACAGGAAATGCCAGCTTATTCTGACTGCATTTTCCCCTTACTTCTAGGCAGTACTCTATTACTTCAGTCGTAGGTGTTGGAATATGAAATTTTGCTCAACTTCCAAGCAAGCAAATCTCCATCCTGCTAAGTGCAGAGGAGAGTCTGAAGTGCTGGGACACCCCACTGACTGCAGAACAGGGAAAATGCTGAGAAATTCTTGATTCCCTGTAGGGCACAAAGTGTGAACATGAAGAAGAGGGAAGAAGGAAAAGATGGCAGGTATGGACCTGCAGCTCTCTTGCCTAGAGGCAGGATACTGCTGCTCCCCTGGTTTGCAGGGCAACTGGCTCTGGCCCTTGCTTAGGGCTCTGCTTCTTAAGACATTTTCATCCTCTCAGGGTCATCACTTAAGGCTGAAAAGTCCTTTAGCTCAGGAAAAGAAGGTGACCTGCTCCCTCTATAGGCTTTTCTGGTTGTTGCTTTTACAAACCAGCCATCCAGGGGCTCAGAGCTGCATGCAGGCTTTGAAGGCTGGCAAAAACGCTGAAGTGAGATGGATTTTGCATTTCTTTTAAATTTAGAGATGGTTTTGTGTGTGTATATGTGCATGAATATACACTTATGTGTGTATGCATGTCCGTGTATATATATGTACATATATGCACACACATGTTCTGTAGCACCTATGTATGTAGTTACTTTTTCTGCAGAAGTCATGCATGGAGAAATTTTTACTGTTTAGTTTTAGTCTTTATTAAAAAAAAAAGCATGATCCGTTTGTGTGTGAACTTTCTGTTTGTTAATAGTTTATGACAACAGCCTCTGGACTGCATCCTACCCTTACTAATGGAAGAGACACCATCTGAGCCAGCAGTTCCATAAGGCATGCTTCCTCCCCTGTGCCCACTATCCCAAATGCTTTTTCTCCTCTCTGTCCCAGGGCCCAGTCTCCTCCACTGCACCAGCATTGCGGTTTCTGGCATCGCTCTGGTAAGAAAAACAACCTGTATTAAGAACAACTCTGTAAGTAAAAAAGGCTGTTTGTAATCTGGATCAGCTCAGTGACCTGATTTACAGCACAAACCCAACAACAGTTGCAGAGCAGCATGAGTGTGAAGAAGCAGCCAGAGGCAAGGCAGGGATGGGAGGCAGACATTCCCAAGCTGTCCGTGCAGCTGAAGTTCGCCTTTGTGAAACTGCAGCTGCCAGTGTACCTTTGCTCTGGCACAGATATCAAAGGGAATTCCCCTGCAATGCCTGAAAGTAACACTTTAGGGAAGAACTGACACATTGGTGAGTTATATATTAACCATTATAGAGAGTGGCAGAGCAACAAGGGCAGTGAATTACTGACCAAAAAAAAAAACAAACCACATTTCCATTATGCAGGGCATGGGTAATAGCTCCTAGGAAAAGACTGCCCAGCTTTTTCCACTAAATTATGCTGTTTTCAATTCTTCCATACTTTCTTAAATGTAAATACATTGTTCAGATGTTTTCAATGCTAAATAAATGCCTTTGGCTATTTCTCGTGGGGAGCCAAGAGGATAAGGTAGGAAATATTTTAGCTAAATGATGCAGCCATTTCCAAGTAAGTGTCAGAAGAGCAGCAAACAAGTTTTCAAGAGTTACAGAAAATAGTAATCATTGCAGTCATTCAGCACTATGCTCACTTTTCCTTCTCAAGGTCTGACCTTGCTCTGTGTTCAGCATTATCAAAGGTCTGCCGCAGTGAAATTTATATACTTATGTCTCTTAGGACACAAATTAATTGCTTTAACTTAAGTTTAAAGGCAGAACTTTGCCAGAGATGACAAATATGAGTATTATATATCACCAGTTAAATGACTAATGTTTTATTTGTCTTTGAAGTCTTTGGTGGAAGCTGAAGCATAATGGTGAAAGAAAAAATAATGTAAGTTACATAACACCTCACATATGGAATTCATAATGCTCTGTTTTTCTACGGAATAAATCGCTCTTCAGGGGTTTTATATATATATATATATATATATGTATAATGAGGATGATTTCATTTGGTGTCCAATATGTGCTGTGCGTATATTCAGGAGATTCAGGAGATTTAAACTTTTTGACTAAAGATGAGATTTTTTACAGAAGATCCTTCTTCTGGTCAATATATTCCACCATTTAATGAAAAGAAACCCTGCCCACATTTCAATTCAATTGTTTAGTTTTCACGTTTAGTTTTTTGCGGTTTTTTTTTGTGTTTAAGACTCACAAAATTTATTCTTGTTTTAGCTCAAAATACCATGTTTTTGAATTGAAAAAACCCACCTTTTTCTCCCCCCCCGGACTTCTTACTTCAGTAGTGATATATTTCCTTCAAACTGTATGTTTGGAATTTTATTGCATGGAATTTTTTTAGCCAAGGCTTTAAGCACTCTTACATAATGAATAATATAAAGCAAAATCCCTGAGGTCTTTTCATCAGGCACTCAGCTAGACAGGCACCTAGAGAGACTCTTTTTCCACTCCTATATTATGGGAAGCACACTCTGCACTTGTCAAGGTGAAATAGAAAGGATTCAGATCATAAATATTAACCTGTACAGGAGAGTTGAAGGTAGGCTGTGTTCAGGGCAGGATACTGCTTGGATGTGTTTGGGAAGGGAACTATTCACAGGGGTTGCTTAGCCACCCCTTAGAGCTAAACACTTCTTGTGGGTCAGGGTTGTCCTGGGATGTGGAGGCTGCATGTCCTTTCATACCACCCTGACCTCTTCAAGAAAACAGAGGCATGAGTAAGGGAGAAGAAGATGAATGATTTTGCTTAAATATTTGGTGCTGTAGCAGCCAGGCATGCAACCTGGGCCAGCGGAGAAGAGCAGTGAAAGGCAAAAACAGGTAGCCAGGTTTAGGTCAAAAGAAAAATTAAGCAAAAGCAGAGAGAGAAACACTTAGACAAAGGCTTAGCCCAGGCATGAGTGATGCAGAGTTTCTATGAAATTAGTAGAATCCAGGATACAAGTGTACTTTGGATATAGTGTGGTGGTTGTTTGGATGCAAGGGTATTGCATGTATAGTAGCATTGCAGATACTGAACATCATTAAGCTGATGCCAGAGGTCTGTCACATGCATCAATTTGGAATTGCTACCAGTTTTTTGAGTACAGTGTGCCCAGATAATTATTACATGAGTCTGCAGTAAGCAGCATGCAAAAGGAGTTGCATGTAAGTTATACTTGTATCTGATATTTAGACTCTAAGAAAAGGGGAAAGAAATGTAGGTCTTTTATAGGACAATTTTGATTAGACTCTTCAGAAAAAAGAAATTGCTTTGTACTTGGTCATAAATTTTAAACACCTGTTGTGATGAAAACATAGCAACATCAATTTCCACTTGTTGGAAATGTTTTGCATGCAAGCTTCGGCAACATATTTTCTACTCACAGGAAGAAGACTGCAAGACAACCCAGCATTACCTTTTGGATGGTTATGCCATCACACTACTGTATTGCAACACTAGGGTGTTGCAAAGAATGTCTTAAAATGTGGGGGCTACCCAAACCTAGAAAGGCTTGGGAGTGGCATATTCGTTACTGTATGCATGGCCTCATCTTAAAAGAAGATTATCATTAACAAACTTCAGATGGTGGAAAGTTGGGAGGAGTTGGTATAAATTTCATTTCAGCAACAGTATGGTTCAAATAAAAAAAACCCCATTATTGTCATCATAATTGTCACTTCTTTGTCGGTTCTGCCTATAACTGTTCCTTTTTATTTCTGCAGCGGCAATCACCACAAAAATCTGGATGAACAAACTTCTCATGTATACAAACCACTGACCTCAGAAAGTGGTGTGCACAGCAGCTGGTATTGCTATTTTCACTGCTCGTTGGGACCATGAAGATCATGCTCCAGGCTGGCTGCAGGTACCTGTGACTGCAGGGCAGAAGAGGGAGCTGCCAGTAGCTGCCAGTGGCCAGCTCTGGTGTCAGACATGCAAAGTCTAAACTATGCCACTAAACAATGACACTTCTGAATACAAAATTCCCTTATTTCTTTTTTCTTTAATGAGAAGAGCTTTGCAGATGTGGGGACAGGGACAAAAGTAGCTAGTATTTCCTCTCTTTCTACATGCTAATCAGCCCTGTTCGTGGGGCACTGGCTAATCCCTCTGGCTTCTAAACTGAGAAAAGAAGATGCTCCTCTTCCAAGAAACTAATGAATCACCCCTTTTAGTACATGCATGACTGCATTGTTAAAAGCAGTCTTAATCACTCACTGAGAAAAACGTTATGATCATTTCTCCCTTTTAGTTGTTAACTGGAAGCCTTGGGAGTTGTGACTCACAGCCTGTGTGCTGTGACAAGCCCAGAAAGACTTCAGTAGATTTTTAGCTAGTTATAGGAGCCCCCTGCATCTTATTCCTCATCTTGCTGGTATAGCTATAGCTTGGAAAGATGGTAAATTTCTTGGTTTTGTACTATTCTAGAAATCACTGCTTTGCAGATGAGTTTGACCTGAATGTTACACCAAAGAAGAGAAGCATTTTTGGTAGGCAGCTGACTTCTAGTACGGAATAGGGAAGCTCCCGGGCTGGAGGAAACCCAGTCTCCATTTTGCCTTTAGTCTGTAGTGGTGTTGGATATACCATGCATACAGTGGTTTGGCTGGTTTACGAGCATACGACTGTGTGTCAAGAGGGTAGTGAAATAAGGAAAAAGAAGTGGTAAGAGTAAATTAGAAGGTTCTTGACAGCTTCCTGGAAAGAGGATGAATGGGTCTGAGGTTCAACATAGGATTAGGATCCCCCTGAAGGCTCTCCAGACACAGGTAAGTATTTTTTATTTCCTGCTGTGAAGCATCAGCCACAAAAATACATGTAGTCTACTTATTAAATGTAAATTGCTAAGGATGACAGGGATAAACAACAACAAAATCTCCAGGTAAATGGTATACTAAAACATGCTTCAAAAAGGCAGTTGGAATCATCCTATAATCTGCCCTTTGGGTAGAGGTAGAAGGGTAGGATGGCTCAGAGATCCTCTGCTTTAGCAGGGACTGGTGTGACACATTATCTCCATCAGATGACATTAGTTTTCTTTCAGCACCTTTGCCTAGGACTGGATAACTAGCTTTTTGTTTCTTGGGCTGCAATGGTTGCGAAAAGTATTGCCATCAGCTGTAGGTCTTAGAAATATCCTTTGATATATGGAAAGGAAATGGGATTTATTTTGAGACAGTGTCACTCCCCTGGTGTGTTGCTTGATGAATGTAGTCTCTTGATGGAGGTATGCTGCCACGTGGGCACAGCCTGTGCCAGCTCAGCTTTCAGAGAATGACACAAACCACTGTGGAGAAAGCAGATGTTTCCAGTGGTATCACAAATAAAGAATGGACAGGGACACATTTGGAAAGAACGGACAGGGACACAGACCCTAGCAAAACTGCATTTGGTGGGTTCAAGGGAGGATTCAGTGAGAGCAGAGATGAAGAGAGAACATTGCTGGGAGATAGCTCTGGAGAAGAACGGAGAAGCTCCAGAGGCCTCCCCAGCCATCACAGATGGTTCAGGTTTTGTGTGATGACCCTACAGATGCAAAGGAATGTAACTTGTAGAGCTAAAATCCCATCTACCCTCTGGATGGGTACTAAACAGTCCTAAAAGGTCAGTATGAAAGAGCAAATTGTACAAAATTCTAGCCATTACATGGTTTTGTCTTGTTAGGAAATAGCCAGGACCTTGACAGTTGAGAGTGGACAGACCTGTTAAAATCATGTAACTGTTTTTGTGATACAAAGATTGCTATAGTAGCCAGCACTTTTTCTTTATGCATAGCAGACATCAGGAAACCAACATCCTTAATGGCAAAGAACAATTTGAATTTCTGACTGTAACAGCTGTTTAAAATAGCTTTGATACTCTCAAAAAAATATTTTGGTTTAGTAACCTCATTCAGCATCAATTTCTGCTCAGATCTGAGATCACCTTTAGTATCTGCTGTTTCTTACATTTATAAAAATACTACTTGGATGATTTTAATTGGTTTTGTGATCTTAAATATTAAAAAAAATATTTTCATTATATAATTATTCTCTTGCATATTTGGTTGTACAACTTTTTGAGGCAGAGATGGCCTGTGCTACAGCCTTCTACAATATATAATATCCCATTTTGGAGGAGCCATTTCAGTATCATTATAATGCCAGGCTGTAAGTAAGGAGTGAATACTTATTTCTTTGGAGCAGATGAATCACTGGCATTGCTCTTACCATTACAGCTAACAAGCATCTAAGAAAAGGGAGGTATAGAGACCAGGCTGTGGTTACATGGCTTGGTAAACCTGGCTTCAGAGTACTTAACAGTAGATCAGAAAAGTTACTATCTCAAACAGTAAAATTCCAGGTTTTGTGCAAACTTATTCTACCTAACAAAATGTGCTAAATTATTTTAAAGCAATAACTTTCTTCTGGCCAGCTTTAAATGGTTTTGATGGGGGAGATTTTTGCCTCCAATCAGCTTATAGTCAACGGAAAGTATAAAGTTGCTTTAACATGGTAACTGACACTCTTTTTAGCTCAGAAGATACAGAAACTCAGTGGTGCATGTGTATTTGTCCCAGATTAAATTTATATTGTTAGTTGACCCAGTAATGCATGTAGCTGGCATTAATGACAGGGAAGCCTCAGCTGTTGAAGGGTTGATTCTTGATAACTATATATAAATGTAACATTTCATCATCCCACTGGAAATGCACTTGTTACCTTTTCCTTCATTGATTCCCAGTGCCTCTTTGCCCTAGGCCGTGGTATATACATTTTATTTTCCATTAAAAAAGTAGGTGGGTTTTTGTGGGTTATTTTTGTGCAGGCTTTTTTCTTTTTGTTTGTTTGTTTGTTTTTGGTTGGTTTGTGTTTGGTTTGTGTTTTTTTGTTGTTTTTGTTTGTTTGTTTGTTTGTTTGTTTGTGTTTTTGTTTTTTTTTTTGTTTCTGTGTTTGTTTTTTTTTTTAATTCAGTATTTTATGAAAGTACAAATCTTACCTGTTCTATGCCAGGAGAAGAAGACGATGAATGAAAGGTCCTACTCATTACTCTCACAGTGTGAAAACTATGGCTTAAAAAACCCCAAAACCTTAACCTCTTAACAAGAGAGATTTTTAATCCTCTTTTACTTACACCCAAGATTCTTCCTCATGTCTAAATCGTTACTAGAATTGCTACATAGACAGGTTTGGCTAGTACTGCAAGAAAATCAAGGGTTGGCCAGCCGGCATTTAGCAGTGTAATGCTGTGCAGCATAAAAATAGCATTTTGGTTTCTAGATGCGGTAGACTTCTAACATTAAAATACAAATCTAGAAGCCTTTGAGAGGTTAACTTTATAATAACAGATGCCATTAAGCATTAAGTGATTAGTGTAATGCTATGGGAGTATTTGTTTACTGTTTTAAGTAAGCCTGTCAAACTCCTTTTATAGTTAAAAGTTGCCCTCTTTATTTAGTGGCCTGTATTCTGGCCATTTAAAAATATTTAGCTGAATTGCTGGTGCAATGCATGTACACAGTGACTTTCAACAAAGCCAGCATTTACTGCATCTGCTTATATACAAAGCCATGAACAAATAGAGCATTAATGTTCAGAGTGTTGGAATCAGTGCTGTATGGACTTTCCTATATTAAACCCCCCCCCCCCCCCAAAAAAAAACAAACCAACAAACCAAACCAAAACCAAAAACACCAAGCAAAAGCTTGTAAATGCATTTGGTTGGATTTGTGTTTGAAAAAAACCAACCCAAGTCAGACCTTCAGCGTTTTTTAGAGATACAAAAGGGTAACCAAAATGATGCCCATAGCTACTATCATTAAATCTTCATATGTGACATTGAAAATTCATCTTATGTTCTGCTGTAACTAGGAAAGTCCTACTAAGGTTAATTTTAGTAATCAGTAATACTGACATCCCCTGCAGCCTGCATAACTATTTCCCCTACTTATTTCATTTGGCATTTCAAGCATTTTGCTTCAAAATCTTTGAAATAGGCTCAAACATGCCTAGACTGATGGAGATGAGTAAGTTTGTATCTAAGAGTAGGGAAAGAGAAACTACACATGTATATTAGCACATGTCAAAGTGAGAAGATAAGTAACCCCCAAAAATCTGTTCTTTAAAACATTGTGATTTTAGTCTGTAGTGGAATTCCACAAACCCCTTTTCTTGTTCATTTTCACCCACTTTCTGTGCCATTAACTGGAAAGTGCCTAGGAGGCTTGCCAGCAAGTCCTAATGTCTCTGGAGTAATTGGATCAGAATGGCCATGGTATCACCACAGCTTTTTATGGTGGAATTTGGAAACATTTGTTTTGTGGCAGGCTTTCAACTTTACGCAGAATAATTTCTTAGCTGAGGCATTTGGTGAAGAGTGCTCTGCATGACTCAGCAGCAGATCTTCTCCATCTCAGACTTGGTTATATTAATATCAGGTTTATATTTTCCATGAACTCATACATATTTATGACTTAAGTTCTCTTGCATGCTGCTGGGCCTTCTCTAGTTCCAGTGCCTGTCTGTCCAGTTACTCCACCAAAGCTACATGGCATAGACTACACAGGGATTCAGTCTTGAGGTGAATAGAAAAAAAAAAAGTGACAGGAACAATTTTTTTTGTTTTTAATAGAGATAATTTTGTTATTTCTGTCCTTAATTGGAGTTTCCTGGGGAGAGCTGTGCAAATTTTACAGCATTCAGGTTCTGTAACACTAGAATGAAGTCATGACTTGGATTTGGTATGTTAGCCATTTAACCCTTATTACTACACACACTCGTTACTCATGCAAGTAATTGCATTGACTTGAAAGAGGTTTTCTGTAGCACAGGAGCTGGCCCCCAGTCGTCATCACAGAGTGAGCCTGGTTCTAAAGCAGCTGAGTAAACACACTCTAACACATGCAGGGTAAAGTAGCGATGCTCTGGCCAGCCACTTCAGCACCAGGAACGAAGAATTGAAGAGATGTTATTTTTCTGAGAAGGGAGATGGGAAGGGCGAGTGAGAAGGAAATGGGTAATGAACCATTTGTGACTAGTTCAAGTGTAGACTAAAACTGCCATTTGGGTTTTGCCTAGCTCCTAAGGGAGGCAGAAGTGACCTTTTGAACCCATAGGGCAGTTTACGTCTAAACTGCAACAAGCATAGATAACTCAAAGACAGTTACATTTCCTGGGTTTCTGACAAAGTTAATGCCTGGGTAGAGGTGAGAGATCCATGTTTATGCTACTGGAAAGATCAGCAAGTCAAACTCCTGTGCAGCTCTGAACTGACCAGAGCACATCCTGTCTCCTCTGTGGTGGAGACCCTGAGTGACCTTGGAGAGACAGAAGATGAAGATTCTGTAAAGGTGAATTGGGGGGATATGTTCTTCATGGGACAATAAACTTCATGTCTTTCACTGCTCATAACTCAATTGCTTACCATCACCTAATTGATTGCCAATAAATTTGCTAATTTACTAAATATTAATAGTAATATTGGACTCTTCTATAATGCTCTTCATCACAAGATTCCAATTTCTTTTCACAATAGAGAGGTATCAGTGGTTCTTTTTTCACAGCCGGGGGATGTTACTCAGAGGACCAGTTTTGGGGTGGTCAAAAAATTATACACTAGTGGCCAAAGCCACAAGTTAATCTTGATTTGCTAACACCACTTTAAAACTACCCTAAATATTTTTCCAGGCTAAACACATTTGTTTCTCCTAATAAAGTTGAGAGGGAAACAAAAGGTCAATAACAAAATACTCAGAGTTCAGTCTAAACGATCAAACTATTTCGAAGGCAAGATAGATTTTAATACTTAGCTATTATCCATTTTAAAGTATATTCCTACAAATTGGTAACAAATACAGATTTTCATGTTTTGAGAACTCTCAAAAGCCTTTCAGCTGTTCTTAAGTGGATATCTTAATTCTCCTATGGCTACTGTGGAGCAGATGTACCCTGTATATATATATGTGACAGGGAGGGCGGCAGCTGCCAGCCTTAGCACTGTCTGGCAAGGTCCATGTACCCCCATCATATAGCAGTGGCCTATCTGTGCTGCTAAGCAGCTCTGCCTTCAGTTGAAAATGCATTTTTTCCCAAATCTGCACTTCATAGATCTTTCAAATTTTGTCATATGCTTTTCATAGAATCATTAAGGTTTGAAAAGACCTCCAAGATCATCAAGTCCAACCTTTGACCAAATACCACTATGTCAATTAAACCACATCCTTTAAACAACATGTGTTCAACTGAGTTTCATAGAGTTTAACTTGAGGGAGAGAACTTCAGAAAAAGTTATGGGTAAATTTGAAGGCTACTTGGTGAAAGTATATGAACAGCATATAGTGACAGTCAAAAATGTATAGTTAAAGAGCTAGGAAAAAGAACTCTAACTGGAGCCTGATTTTATAAATAGGATGCTTAAAAACAACATCTTGAAAAAATGTGTACTTTTCCAGTGTAGGGTATCATGAACCAAAGGAGCTTGTGACCAAGAGATTTTGAGGTCAGGAACTTACACAACTGAAAATAACCATCTTTATAAACACTGAAAACATGTCGGACAATAGCCCACAAACTTTGCAAATTTATAGTCCACAAGTTTAAGCAAGCTGTGCATATACATTGCGTTCCTTGCCACTTTGTACCAAGTGACAGTAGTTCCTTGTAGCCCTCAGTTATGGCAGAAGATTGTTTGGACACCAATTCTTGTGAGCCATGGTCCAGAAATCACTGCTTTTTATTTGGCTATATGCATAGCCATTAAAACAAACAACAACGCCCCAAACCCCAACAAAACCCATAAGTTATCTGTTGGAAGATATCAGAAGTGCTGGTGCTTGCGGGTGCATCCTGAATACTGCTTGTACGGTCAAAAGACTGATTTCAGTTCTATATTAAAATAAAGGCATGCTGGCTTTGACAGGTGTGCAAGAGGTTGATATAGTTCAGACTTTCAGCCTTCAGCTTCTGTTTAGAGAATAAGGTATCTGTTCCCACCTGGTTTCGGAAAAATCTTTTCTGTGATTGTGACCTCAGACTATCGACTGCCAATGGACTCCTTAAAAAGGCACCTTTTAATCCTCTTGTCACCAAACCCTTCACAGACTTTATGAGCTTAGATGAAGTGAAAATTTACAGCTCCCTTGTCTGAGGACACAGCCTATATACTAACATAACTTGAGAGTTCAATACTAGGACAGCCCATGGTATGAATTCATAAGCATTACCATACACACAATAATTAAAATGAAGGACTTACATTGGAAATGAGACAGATTTAATATTTTTCCCCCTAGATCTCTGCCCCAAGGCTGAATTTTTATGGGCATTCTCTGGTATGTAATAAGGGCAGTCACACTGCTGTCTTTCCTTAAAGGCAGGAATCAATAGGGTGTCTCTCTCCTCTCTCTGGCCACCTATTTAAATTTGTAGGAACTTCATATCTTTGAGATTTATCAGGCTCTATTTGATTGAAATGGGCCCATGGATTGTTAAGTTACTGAAGGAATGATGGTTGGACAGGGAAACAGATGCATGTGTTCGCTCAAACATCCACACTCATGTATTTCCTTGCAAGACTTGTCTAAGAAAATCCTCCTCCAGTGTAAGGCTTTTAACTAGTGTCCTCAAATCCCTATCATCTTCCTCTGAACACTCAGGAATTGCTAAACTAGGAGAGTAAAAAAATGTGCTGTGAAGATGGGATGCTTAAGTTAGTTGAATATGGCAAACTGAGCACTCAAGCAGTTCATGGCCTAGGCCGTCACTTGCTCTTGTTGAAATATCTGGTAAAGGGAGCGAGATACTAAAATTTGCAGTCATTTTGATTAGCTTTAGAGCAAATGTCTACAGCCAGCCTAGATATTTAAGGATCTATACAGCTGTACAAAACCAATTCTATTCCCGTTATTAATCCCATGTACAAAATTCAGAAACAAACCTAATTGCCAAATTTCAAATCTATTTTGTACTATGGACACATGAAAATTATGTCTTGGGTGTGACCAAAGATGTAACCTTTCATCAGCTGAAGCCGTTACCCACTGTGTGTGTGCTCTTAACCTGCCTCAGTTGTGGACTCAGTGGCATTAATGGGAAACACACTGGCACCTGTAGCTGGAGCAAACTGAGCTCAGCCATATAACGCTGCCTTGCCTCAAGCTTTAAGCTGTGACATCCAAATCCTTTTGGTCACGTGTTTGTAACTCATGCAAAGTCTGAGGATTTTAGAGTGCTTGGAAATGTCAACTTTTGAGTTGAGGAAAAATGTTTTTGATCTTTGCAGCACAACTGGTGCTCTGCTATGGTATTTGTTCTAGTCGACACAATTAGTCATTGACCAGGTTTATTATTTACTTGTGACCCTTTGTCTTGCATCCAACATGTGAAAGTTGCAGCTTTAGGATAGAACAGGGAACTGTAATGTGTTGAATTGCATATTTTAGAGGGTACTGGTGTTCCAGCAACTCCATGTCTGATGTGGAGTTTTGCCTCAGCACCTACAGGTACAGATTCTTTCTCAGTTAAATCGATGCTTTTGGGTTGTAGGGGCTTTTTTTGGAAGGCAGGTGAATGTTTGTGCAAGCAGAATGTCCTTTTCCGATATTTAAAAAACAACCTCATGACACAAGATCGTATTTTCAGTTGAGGGCTTGAAGGAAGGAACTGTTCCTTCAGAATTACGTTTCCAGTTATCCAAACAAGTGTGCTTCAACAACCCTCACTGAGCGCGCATTTCTCAGTACTTTCAGTGCCGCACGAATAACAAAGTAACACGGAGCTGCGTTTGCGCCTTGCGTCACCCAGTGAGCCCTGAGCTGAAAGTTCAAACTACGGTCTGTTCCCTTCTCCGGGCCGATGCCCGAGTAATGACAGTAGCGAGGGGCCGAAGCTGTCGGGCGCCGGGGGCAGTCCTTGAGGGGAGAAGTGGGGGCTCGCCCGGCCTCCGGGCTGCGGTGCACTGCAGCCCGATGGGCAAGAGCAGAGACACCTCCGCCCTCCCTCCTCCCTCGCCCTGACCTCAGCAGCCGGGAGAGATCCCAGGCGGCAGAGATCCCGGGCAGAGAGCACCGAGAACTGCGGCGCTGGGCCGGGCCCCCGCGAGAGGCGCAGACCCCATCCCGTCCCGCGGAGCAGGCCCAGTGCCCAGCGCCGCGTCCACCTCTCTCTACCCCGTTTCACTTCCCCGAGTTGCCGGCGACGGCAGCCCCGTCCCTCCCCGGGGCGGGGCGCGGTGGCGGCC
>VYXB01001659.1:216392-235708 GCA_013397135.1 Pachyramphus minor
CCGGGCCTGTCGGGGGGGGCGCAAGGCGGCCCGACGCGGCGTGGTTGCTTCCTTCCCTTCTCTTACCGCAACGTGGTGGCGTCTCCGGCCGCCGCCAGTGCCCGTCGCCGCGGATGCGGCCGCCTGCGCGCAGGGCAGGGTCAAAGGAAGCCCAGCGCGGGCGGAGCCGCCGCGGGGACCTGCCGTGATTCCCCCGGGGGCCGGCAGGCAGCGGGCTCAGAACGCCGAGAGCCAGCCCGGGCGCCACTGTCCGCCTGTCTGCCGTGTTTTAGGAACCGGCTTTTCCGGCACCTCTGCCTGGCTCGGAAAGCCAAGTTGTGACACTGGTTTATGAAACCCTTCTCGCCTCCCCGGATCCCCGCGCATCCCCGCGGCGGTGCCAGATGTCTTGCGGTTCGCCTGCGGCTCGGGCGGGAGCTGCCGGGGAGGTGCTGGCGCGGGGCAGGTGCCGGCTGGCTCCGGCTCCGGGAGTCCGTCACCGCGGGCGCTCGGCTGGGGAATGCACCGAAAAGGGTTGAGTCACGCCGGCGGTGGGCAGGCAGAGCTGCAGATCCCGCACCGCAGGAGAGCGGTGTCGGTGTCATGCAGGAGGCGCTCACGGATAGAGGAGAAACCGGCTGCTCGCCCCGTTTTATCTGCTGTTGCTTCCAAAGTGTACTGTCTGCCTAACACCTCTGTGAAAGGGTGTTTCTTTGGAAAGGCTGGCGTGCTTTCCTTATCTACCATGCGAGGAAACATTGCTGCAAGAATGAGAATGAGAGTTAACACAGGAAGATAAAGTAAGCATACTGCCATCTTTTCAGTGCAAAGTATACCTGAAACTGCTGTTCCGTCATAGACCTTGAGCAGGTGAAGATCTTGGCCTGTTTGGAGCTTCGTGTTTACAGGGAAGAACTTCCTTCCTTAAGTTTGATGGGAAGCCCTGCTAACAAGCCGAGAAACTTAGCGCAGACCTAATTAAATACTGGCAGTAGTAACTGGGTGTTTATTGATTCTGAGAGGCCGTCGAGGAAAGGTTCTGTGAAAGAAGAAAAAACTTGGTACAGTGCCAAAGGATATTTGCCCCTAAGTATAAGTACAGCTAAGCACTTCCTATAAAAATCTAATAAAATTGGTGAGAAAATTTTTGTTAGAAGCAGACATCTTTTCTGAAAAGTTTGAACAAATAACTATTTTTCAGTTGTTCCTGAAAATTATATGATTACAGCAGAGCTAATTGTCAACAAAGGTGAAACAGACTTCTTCCTGCCCAAAAATTAAATAGAGAAATGCTAAAATTTTTAAAGGTGTTCCTCTTTTACTTGGTGAAAATAACTGTGCCTTTAAAAATCCACCTCTTATTAGAAGGGGCAGTAGGCATTTTGTAAAAGTAGTGATTGCAAGCACAAGCTCATACATACATATCTTTTTGACTTCTGTCTGGTTGGCAAGCTGCGAAAAATTCTTCTGCTCTGCTTTGGTATTAAAAAGTGAACTTTTGGGAGCTGTCAGATATTTTCATGAAGAACATAATTATTCAAATATTTCATGTGTCTCATGCAGTAATTTGAAGGCTAAGGAGCCTCCTCTTGACTCTTTTCTTGTGCATCATTAGTATAGCTGGCAAAGAAACCCCTGCTTTCCAGTCACTGAAACACAGTTTCTTATGTATCTATTTGGTTTATTATTTGATTATAGGGGATGCCATCCTAGTCCAAGAGCTAGTCATCGCTGGTGATATAACTTGAGTTGTGAAAGATTGTTTTTTAAAAAAGGAATTCTTTATTACATTTGTTTTTGTGGTAACTCAGCTGGCTGTCAAGGAGCATCACAGGTACAGAGATATGGTTTATAGTTTTAGTTACTTGATTGAAATTCTGATTCCTGAAGTTTTGAAATGTCAGATGTTTCTTTATATACTGTTTCTGTGCCTGGATCACCCTTTTTTTTTCTTCCACGGTTGTAATTTCTGTTTTTAAAAGTATCTTCACAGTGAATTTGAATGGAATATTTTCAAAATAGAAAGTATTATGTATTTAGCATTGTTCATTTAGTTTTTGAAGTTAGTATCTCCATGTGGTCTTCAATTAGATCCTCATTTTAGGTCCTTTCCTTACAAGCTGTTTCTAAATTTTGTGTATGTTTTTAGTGTGACATCTCAAGGATTGATCTGTTTTGTGCATTTGCACCCTTTCATTCATTCTTGCCACTTCTTTGTTTCATGCATTGTTCGTCATGCTGATCTAGAAAAAGGTGGTCTTTCCCAAAAAGTCTGTGTGGATTTTCCCAAATCTATGTGGAATGTCTGAAGCACAACTTCTCTGCTCAGAGAGTTTGATTTTTGTCAGTGGATTCCTTGGAGAGCTGTCTTTTCTTTATTTGTTCAACTCTGAATGCTCTTTGTGGGCATTATGTCCCTCTCCATTTCTCCATTGTTCATCTCCAGCGGGCCAATGGCTGTTGCCTCTTGTCTATTAAAGCAGAGCTCACTGTTTGTATTTGCAAGGAGGAGGCATTTATTTTCAGCTGATGGAAAACTGATTACTTTGACCTCCTTCAAAAAATTCTTCCCATTGCTCATGTTTTTAAGTGAAGAACTCATCTACTGGGCCAGTGTGACTACTGTTTATGTTAGTTTTTATCTTCATTCTTTGTGTTTAACTGGATGTCTACAGCTGTTGGCAACTGTGCTGTGTTTGAGTGGTAAGTTTCTTTTGCTCTCTGTTTCTAACTAATGTTCGAGTTCTTGGTCTCGAGATCTTGGGGTCTTGACAGAGAACAGGAATTTGCAGGCGTTTCTGTAGTTCAGGTAGTATAGTCACCTTTCTCTTCCTCCAAACTTGGGAACAGATATATTTGCTTGCCTGGGATGCATTGCATCTCATGCCTTACGTATGATTTTCTTTTTACATATATAATTGCAGGGCTTGCTAGATAGCATATTTACTCGGATGCTGAACTGCAGCTGTGCTTGTACCCTCTCCTGAGGAATCAGAGGGAGCATGTGTGCCCATTCTTGGGCACAAGGTCTGCTTTTGTGAAACTGATGTCATGATGGGAAAGAAAGGCTTTATGTCCTGTGAAGTCAGGAGTAACTTAATTTTGCAGAATCATAAAGTAGTATCACACTTATGTAGAAGTAAATGTTCTGTATTGCAGGTTACCCTGTTTCTGGGATTGAGAGTTGTTTGATAACAAGGCTTTGGCCTTCTTGCCTTCTCATTCTTGTCTTGCTTGTTGCTTCAGGACCTTTTTATGGTTGTACTAGCACGCTTATTTTGTATTTAAATCTGTGCTGGGCAAACTGTTTGAGTCCATATTTGTACACATTTTCTCAAGACTTTGCATGTTTTTTCAAAGGTTTAAATTTATTCTGAATTTAAAACTGCTGAAAAGAATATCATTACTGAAAGGAATGTAGCTACACACAGATAAATGAATATGCAAAAATGATGCAGTAGTGATTCGTATTTATTCTCAGTCATTTTGAAGCTTAAACTCAACTCATTTGTTATATAATTTTCTATTCCATTTCAAAAAGCAAGCTGCAATCGTTGTCATCCCTTTTGCTGTTAATGATGTTTCTTTTTATTAGCTTGCAGTTTTGAGAAAACACAGAGAATGGCAATATGAGGTTTAGCATGTTACTTGTACAACTGTAGAGCTAGTAGTAGAAACGTGTTTCTTTGCAAAGTAAACAAATGTAACTTGGACAACTAGGAGACAAATATGCTGGGTCAAAGCCTCATTTTGCGTCAGTATTTCAACTCCAGGTATGTCTTCAGGGGTCAAATGTTAATCTTCTAGGCTATCAAGTTCTATTCAGGTTGTCCCTCTGCTCGGTTAGTACTGTCCAAGGCTATGTAAAGGCACATTCTTCAGTTTTTGGAGATGAAGGGTGAAACAAAAGACATCTGTTTCATGCAAAGCATTAGTAAAGACATGCATATCCCTTAATGCTGACACTTTCTCCATTTCAAAATGTCCCATTTTCACTCGTGCACGTAGGTGCTGGGACAGATAGGGGTCCCAGTTTTCTGGCATTCTAGAACCAAACAGCGGCCATAGCTAACTACCATAAAGAAGCCTTTTGATTTTTCAGATTTTTAAAAGTTCCTCTCAATAAGAAATTTATTCTTATATCATGGAAGTTCATATCCTTTATGGAAGATAGCTTTGACACTGACCTCTTAATTTTCCCTTGTATATGCATATATGTGTATGCATCTTCTTTGGATTCCTTGTTCTTGCACAAAGTGGATTCACAAGTGAGCCTTACCTCTGGGTTGCATGGTTGTGGTTTATGCATTGCATGGAAAGGAACTTCTGAACTGTATAAAATGAAGAAAATTGGTTATAACATTAGATGCAATATTCTAACTTTGCTGTCTTACTGGGAAACTTGGCTACATCTTACCAATTGTTTTAGATATTAATCTGACTGTCAGTGCACACAATCTACATCTTCATTAATGAAATACTAAACTTGTATTTCAAAGCTTTCCTGCAGGATGTGTGTTTCTGTGAGCAGCACTTCATAGGCCCCAGAACAATTTGGGCAGGAAGGGAGCTCAGGAGCTCTCTAGTCTAAGCTCCTGCTGCGAGCAGGACCAGCTTGGAGGTCAGGAGCAGGCTGCTTAGTCTTGCCCTCATGCCGGAAAATCTGTTTTTTACATCCAGTGGAACCTCACATTTCAGTTCTGTCTCTGGTCCTCCCACTGTGTGCTGCTTGGACCATCCTGGATTCCGCTTTTGATAGCCTCCTCAGAAGGTGGTGGTGTGGCTGCTGCTTTGGCCTCCCAAAGCTGTCTCTGCTCCAGACTGAGCCAGCCCTGTTCCCTCAGCCTCTCTCATGGGGCAGATGCTCCATCCCCGGCTGTCTTGGTGGCCGTTTCCTGGACTCACTCTGGTTTGTCAGTGTCCTCACTGGACTGAGAGAGCTGAAACTGGATGCACCATCTTGAGGCTGTCCCATGGATGCCAGCCAGTGGGGGGTGATTGCTTCCCTTGGTCGGTTGGCTGTGCTCCTGTTAACACAATCCAGGGTTCTGGTGTCCCGCTCTGCTGCCAGGGCATGCTGCTTGGCTTCTGTTTAGCTTGCTGTCTGACACGAGGCCAGTGACCTTTTCAGCAGGGAGGCCTCCGTTGCTGCCAGGGCTTTTCCTTCCCTGGCAAGGGACTCTGTGTTTGTCCCTGTTGAGTGGCATGAGGTTCCCAATGGCCTATTCCTCCAGCCCATCTAGGTTCTTCTGAGTGGCAGACTTGCCCTTGAGTGTATCAGCTGGTCCTCCCAGTTTGATGTCCTATGGAAACTTGAAGAGTTTGCTGTGGTCCATGCTGGGATGTGCCTTGCTTACTGTCTGTGTCAGTGACCTGGAGGAGAATAATTACCAATGCCTTCACTTTGATGTGTTTTGCCATGTGCGTTGTATCTCTGCTTATCCCCTTTTTTGCCTCTCTTGTTGAGAGTGTGCATCACCTTGCCTATTGCTTTTGTATGGTGTACTAGAAGGAAACTACGTGTTCATATTTACTTTAGGAATATAAAACAACTAATTGAAAAAGGCACAGACTAGGAAAAAACAGCATATGTTGATCACTTAAATGATGACCTCAGATAAAGTTGGAATGAGGAATGGTTGTCTTCTTTTAGTGCCACCAGGCCCCATTTGATTAGTAATAAAAGGGTGTTACCTTTATGAAAGTTGAAAATAGAACATTCTTTTTAAAACAAAGCAGGAAAATGTATTTAATTTGCAAAGTATGGAAAAGCATGTGTGCTGCAGATGTCTTATAAAAGGTTAGATATCAAATTTGTCTTCATAAAAAGGATATATTTGAGCAAGAAAATTCCAAACCAAGTAAGATTTTGGAGATGCCAAGACCTGGAAACTGAAACTAATTTTCTACTCTGTCCTTCTCTCTGTAGATTTCAATCTATGTATTTAAATTCTTTATCTTTATTCCTCCTATATTAAAATATAAAATCCTTTCTAACATTACATGTATTTTCAGATGGGCTAAAATAGAGCAGTAGCATTACTTCATCCCATTTGTGGTAAGGGAATTAGATAATTTACCTTTTGTTTGTTGAAACTATGATTGCATATCTGTATTAAGATAATGCCTGATGTTTGCTTTGAGAATACTCTTCTGCCATCAGTCAAGCAGTGACATTCTGGAGATGAGTAGAAGTTGAATGAAATTTAAATTGAAGTTATAGTTAAATAAGGGTTATAAGATGCAGTTCATCTACTTAGATTTTGAATAATGTAGTATCTCAAATTTATTTGCTTGTTTTATCTAAACCTATAGTTTCAAATCAATACTATTGTTTTGATTTTTAGCATATTTATAATAGTATATCTTTTTAGGTTGTCTTACTGATTAATGGGTTTTAACTTTACCAGAGACTTGATTATTATTTTAATTTTTTTTTTAAATCAAGGCAGTGTACCTACTTGTGTGCTAGTTGAATCAGCAGGGTCCTCGCATTTTAATTTTCTGTCTTTCAAATTGTTCAGGTTGTAGAGAAGTTATCAGAAAGTAGTATGATACTGGTTTAATACTTCTGCAACTTTTTAGAGTGTAGTTTCTAGTGTTTTCCTACAGGATATAGAGAGCAAATTTAACATCACCAAGAGTGATATAAGGGCAGAGTTTAGCCAGATTTTTTGTTTTGTGTTGAGCATTCATGAAAGGAAAGGGTTTAAAATCCTGGACTTCGCTTATGGTGTCTGCTTGTCCTTTTATGTATGGAGAGTCTTGGGTAAAAGTTTTTGTTGAAATGTTGTGCTGAAAGTTGTATAATTGCTTGTCAGCTAGTTTGCTTAGTTACTGTTGTGAAAGGAAAATACTTCAGTATTCCAGCAAGTAGAGGAGAGGCCTTTGCATAGGATTGATACCATGCTTTATTAAATATTTATTAAATATTAAAATGTAGACACTTGTTTTTCTCTTCCCCATCTATTTCAGACTCCAGGCAGAGGTGGGTCTCAGAGTTCAGATTCGGATTCATCTGCCACACCTGGAAATGCCGTGGATGTGAACAGCGAAGGCTCCTCTGAGGTACTGTGCACCATACGTGGGGCTGGCGTTCTAAACCTTGGTTGCTGGTTCTCTGCTGCATGAACCTGTTAGGAGTAACTTTTGATGCCCTTGCTAAATAACAGCTGTACTAAATAAATACTTGCAAGTGTCATCTTCTGAAAATTGTTTGTTATTTAAATTAAAAAAATGAAGGCTAGGCTATATTTGTATGTAACTGTTAATTAGGCTTATCAATTTAAGTTGTCACAAGCAATCCTTCCAGTAGTTCTAGAGATGAATTATTAAAATTAAAATCAATGAGATGTAAGCTTAAGACTCTTGTTAGTAAAACTTTTATGAGAGCTGAAAAAAACAAAGCTTAACTCCATTTTCACCTCACATCTGCTAAGCTGTAATGTATACTGGAAACCTTGTCCTTCTCATGAAATATCAAATATGTTGGGTTTTGTTTGGTGTTGGTGTTAAATCTACCACGTGTAAATCCTATCAGTTTTTTATATGCTGTATGCCATACTTAATCAGCAGAATAAGTTGTTATTCTTGCTTCAGTCCCATATTATAATGTCTTTGGATTTATGGTGTTGTCAAATATTAACTCTGAAAAATGCAAACTGACTTCACTGGCTGTTGAAGCTAGTTTGTGCTAATGTAGCCTGATGACCTATCTTGAAAATGTTTTGAGCTTAGCATGCAACTACAGTGCAAGGTTAATTACTCCTATTACAGCATTAAAGGGAGCAAAGTGCCCTTTCTTACACTGAATAAAGTGTGTGACAATTCAAATATTCCTGTTTGGGCTATGATAAGAGATAAGAGAAACTTTCACTGTGCTGTTTAAAATCCTCATCTCCTTCCATCTATGCATCTGCTTATTTCTTATTTCTTGAAGCCTTTATTGCAGTCAGTGTAATCAGACATCCCTTAATATTTTGCTACATGTTGTACATCATCGATTTTTGAGTCTAGATCTGTTTTGTCTGCATATTTAGCCATCCCTGAAGCAAATAAATATTCCTAAATTGCAGACTAAAATCTTATTACTTTTTTAGCTAATTCAGGCATGAAAATGTGCAATGAGGTAGTTGCTTCTTTCCAAAGTGTGGCTAAAATTGTACAGTTCTGTTAACATGACTGCAAGATCACTGACTATACAGCTTCTGGGCGTCACGAGGTACCTCAGTACTAGTGCAGCAGTATTTTCTTAGCATTGGATGAGATTTCAAAATGGTGTTTTGCCTGCACTGTTGCCCCATTGGCTTTTCTTGCTACTGAGACAAAATTGGGTTAGAACAAAGACTGCTTGTCACTCTTGGTTGATATGCATGTATTACATGAAAAAATATCTTCTGGTTGTCAATAATCCCGCCATTTGTTGCATTACTTACAAGTTGGGTGTTATCCTTAGCGAAGAATTTCAAAGTCTGTTTCAAACTGAGCTCTGCACTTGGTGATGGATTTTTATTCTCCTCAGATTCTTGCATTACAGCACGCAACTCGAATCTTTCTGTGGGTCTTCCTTTTCCTGCACAGCTGGCCTGAGGTATTGTCTCTCTTGGAGCTTCTCTTCAGGCGCACCGTAGTTGGTCTCTGCAGAATGTTTGTTCTTTGTTTTATCACTATGTTCCCACTTGGTTCTCCAGCATTATGTAGTCAGAAATCCATGAACTTGTTTTCACTCCAATTTCTTGGCTAGATTTTCTAATTTGTATTGCTTCAAGATTCAAATGAAGAATAATAATTACATCTGTGCAAATTCATATCTTTTCTACCTCCTCAAGCCTAGTTGAAATAAATCCTGTTTTTTGAGATTGTAGTATGAAATGAAAGGAATGGGGAGGTCTGAATTCAAACTGCTTAAGACAAGGTGAAAATTTGTTTAAGTTCCATTTGTGGCCATGTCAGCACTTCAGGTCACACACACACTCGTAATCAAGTCTAGATACATCTTTTATTCACTGTGCAGTGTGCCCAAGGAGGAAATATTTGAGTCTGTCCTACTTTTATAGCTTAGGTCCCAGTGTGCCAACTCTGTCTGCAGTGCAGGGTTGCTAAATATTCCAAGCTTGCAGTGAGTCTACCAGTGAGATTGTGTTTTTTGCGTTAGCTAGAGAGGTTTGCCTCAGCCTCACCTGCCGCTGTTGCAAACTTGCTTATTAATTTATAGAGGTATTTCTGCAACCTCACCACACCACTGTTACCTCTCTCTGTAAAACATCTGAACACCCTTATGGGAAACCTCATGATGGATGTGCCTAGTAATGCTCCTTTCACAATTTGTTACACAGCTTATTTCTCTGTCACATGAAGGGGGCAAACAAGAGTGTCTAGAAAACACATAGCTGGCACCCTTTTAAGGTGTGTTTTAGATTTGTTTATAGTTATGTTCCTTCTTGCTTTCTCTATAGTATTATGTGTTTACAAAAGCTATCTTTCTGAAAGGAAAACAGACTTTGCTTCTGATTGTAGAGAACTTTCAGCATAAGAATTTGAACTTTTGATTCCAGATCTGCTTTTTTTTTTTTTTTTTTGTCTTTATTAGTTTCTTAAAAGCAAATATACATTTCACAGGGCTTCATCTGTCCACTGTGTATGAAAGTGTGTGTAACTCCCACTGATCTGTCTGAACATTACAAGAGTGAGCACACTGGGACAGAAGGAAGACAGGAGCTTCGTGACCTCCCAGCTATTAGTGTGGGTCTTGTTTATTTTGTTTCAATACCTTTGGTAATGGGCTGCTTTAAATCAACCTACAGCTTTTCTTGTGGCTTCGGTGTTAGTTTTTAAAATTGTTTCTTTTGATTCCTTGCTTAAACATGGTCTCTTGTGCATGATTGCTAAGAATACATTCAGCAGAAGAATTAGTCTATATCTAGCTTTCTGGTTTGCAGTTGTCTGTCACATGAGACATTTGCAATATTGGAAGACTTGCAGTCACTGGTATATGCTTTTTCATTTTTAACAGCTTTTCCTTGATTTTCTTGTGAATAAGACTGCTTCCTTGTTTGATTTATTTCACATAAGACTCAGTATCATGATAAACATGGTATTGGATCTTGCACGTCCTTTATGAAAAGAAGTGTTTTGAGCTCTTACTAGCTAACTTTTTAAAGCAGATTTCTAGTGCAAGATAGGGACATTGGGTAAAAGAGCAGAGGACAGAAATATGAAATCTCAGAAGCTTTTCTTCTTGAGCATGTTTAAGAGCTTATATATTGCAGCAACATTATAAAAATAATTATAAAAACAAAATTTAATACATAATCTTACTGGAATTTTTATGCCCCCCCCAAAATGCAAAGGTTGTTTCAGTTAATAGGCATAAATTGTAGTGCATTTCTAAATTCTCCCAGTTGTGGAGTGTAAAACTGCACAATTAAAACGAAGTGTGTGGTTTTACACTGCACAACTGGAAGAATTTAACTTCTTTAAGTTAATATCCTCCAGCTGCATGAGGATATGTGATATCTCTCTGCTGTGAACCTTCAATGGGTAGATTTGACTTCTGGGGGCAGGCAGCTTGCTGTGTACTAAATGGGTTTGTGTGGAGATGAAGTTTTGCGTTCTTTCTGCCAATGTTACTTTTTTTGAGTTCTGAAATTGAAGTGTTTATTCTGGACTGTGTGTATGACATGATTTTATTGTGCTTAATGTTGTATACATTTGCTAAGTAGTGCTTTTCCCCTTCCCTATACTTGAGGTATATTTGCACTATGGCTTTGATCTGACAGATGATGAAAGCCATCAATACGCTGATTATTCTAGTGTTAACTTGGGATGTCATTTTAAGGGTGAAAGGTCACCTATTAAAGTGAGGATGACCTGTGCTAAAACTGGCCTGTGCTGCTCTCCTGGAGTGGTGTGGGACTCCTCAGAGCCAGGACAACTGGAGTATGGCTTTTGATTGACTTCTCACTGCCCCTTGTTGAAGCAGAGACCATCTGTAGTGCTCTGTTTTGGTCAAGTCAGCTTCTTATTTTCTTTATTATCTGGTCACAATGCAAGGTGTTTGTTGTACTTGAATAATTGTGGCATTCCTGATGCAATGGTGTCAGTAGATTGTGGAACCATCAGAGGTGGTTTGATTACCTGAAGAAGTTACTGTTTTATTTAAGCTGCAGGGTTCTTGCCCACTTTGAGTTTTTGTTTTTCCACCATTGTCTGTACTTTTCACTTATCAACAGCTGATTGTAGTTTTTTAACTTGATAAAACTTGTGTATTGAGCGTAGCACATGAAATACAAATCCAGTTGTTTCTGGCTGTTGCTGTTTCCTTTTGCTAAAGTTGTGTTTCTTTCTACAGTGGTTCAGTAAATATCTGTAAGGGGTGAGAAACAAAGAAAGCAAATATATATATATTGGGTTTTTTTCTAGTTTGATTTTTTATTATATTAGCATGCCTAGAAGATTGAAAAAGTGGAGAATTCTATTAGTTGCTATCGTCAATGCTAGTATGAAAACTTTCAAATACTTGACTACTGAGAAGCTGATTGTTTGCTGATGGAAAATAATAGTTTGCATTTGTAGTGAACACACTGAAACAGCAACACAGCCAGATTGTCACCCCTCATTCAATCTTTGTTGTTCCTGGGACAGCATTATAACAGTGATGGAACATTGTCAATGTCATCTTGTGTAGCAGACATGAAATGTTGCTGGGTTTGGCTTACTTAAACTGCTGTTTAGCTTTATTGCTTGTGGATACTACTGGGAAAAGTTCAAATACATGTTATTGCAAACAGTGCTGAAGAAGCTTGTGAGTTCCGTTTTTTTGGCAGTGCATTCTCCTTTTAGCAAGGAGATACGATGTGTTGCAAGGCCAGTGTTTGTTCAGGCTTTGAGGGACCTGAAGAAGTGTTACTTGGTTAACAAAAGCATTGCTACTTTGCTTTAAATTTTGCCTATAGTTTCTTTGCGAACACTGATGCACCCTCCCTGCTGATGAAAATTTTAGTAAGTCGGGTCATTTGCTTCTCTCTTCTTCTTGCCCTTTCTTCCTCTCTGTCTTCCATGCAGTGAGAGTTGGTCACGGGCATTCACACCTGCAATGTCCTGTTGTAGGAAAGGTTTCTTGCCACTTGTCTACAGTCTGATTTATGGTCATCTTAAACAGCTCTCTGTGCAGCTCTCATTTTTCAAACTAGGGATTGAAACATATGATAACTGCTGAAAATGTCAGTGTATTACTTTCTCTTGCTCCTCAGGCATTGATGAACCCTTACTTTAAAAGACAAAGGCTTATTCAGCTGCAGGAACAGCCATCAAAATGTTGGCAAGTGTCTGTCCATGTATAGCCAACTCAGCAAAACAAATGCTGTATAAAAGTCACACACATTACCAAGTTCCCCAACATTGTTCCCCAGCTTTCAAGTATACAGCGGTGTCACTAACAAAAGCTGTGTAGTGGCTTCTGTTTTGTTTTCTTTTTCCTAAAGGAATGATACATTTCTAAACCATGTTCAGCATTTCCTGACAGTCTCTGTTGGACATTCAGGACATCTAAACAGTGAGTCAGTTTTAGAGACATAGTTTGAGACTTCCTGTGCTGTTTTTATCTGAGGCATCCAAAACAACCACTGTGTGGTACCCCTGCAGTGTTTAGAATATAGAGGCTGTTAATACCCCTTTTCTTATCTACCATTAGGCTAAATCTAGGGCAACTTTTAAGCAGTTCTTTTGGGTAGTCTTCATAACTTTCCAGATGTTTAGTAAGTACATATTTTTTGGCTAATACAAGCGTGATATGACCCTGATGTTTTCTGAATAGGCTTTTCACAGCAGAATTGCCAATAGTGTAAATTGGTATACTAGTTCTGCAAAAATGGGGGGGGTTTATGTCTGTCTTTAGAAAACCCTCATTCCTTATGGTGCTTTTCCCCTAATTCTGTCTTATCGTAGATGCAGTTGATTGACTCTTCTGTTTTTTTATGGATGCCCTTGGAATTTTGCAGATTGTCTTTGCACAAAACATCATGTTAGTGCTTTACTGCTGATATTTTATTCTCTTTCAGTTGCTTCTCAAATTAGATTGTGATGGCTGTTTTGACCTCAGCACTACTTGTCTGCTTTGCAGAGGAACAAAAGTCATTGATTGAGCTACATTAGTACATTAACTTCCTGCAACATCCAAGTAATAGTAAGAGAATGAAGAATTAGAGATACTGATTTGATATGACTTTGCTGCATGATGTGACTTTTCTTTAAGAAGTAGAGAATCCACTGGATTAGAATTTCTGAATCATGACAAAATTGTAGTCTTGTAGGTTGTGACAGAATTTTAGACTTATTCGTGAATAGCAATAAAACCAGAAGAGAACTGAACTAGAAATCATGTTGATTCTGTTCTTCTCATGAGGAATGCAGCTTTTTTCCCAGGAAGACATCAATTCTGCAGTCTGGTGTAAAATGAACTAGGAATATACCATTGTTCTCTTTGTCCAGAAATGTGAATATTTACTTGTAAAATTGAAATGGACCACAGGACCTTTTTACCTACTTTTCTAGCGATTAAATAGAGATGTTATCTGAGGAAGCCACTGTCATCTTACTATCTTACATAAACACAGAGGAAAGGGCTTTTTCTGGTGAAAGACATAAAAAAATGTCGATCGTCCTTTTAGCAATATATAAGGGGAATGACCGAATTTATTTATTCTTTAACTTAAAATATCTCATAATTTTCTTTTAATCAATATGTAAGCCTTCTGAAACAAATTGTGGAATGTGGTCTTGCCCTTGCTGTCTGGGCAGACAGTCCAATCTGCCTCTGACAACTTCCTGAAGATTCAGTTAATTGCTTTGATATATATTCAGGAAATAAAATCTAGAAGCTACTTGATACATCTTTCAACTCTGCAATATCAGTATGTTTTTGCCCTCTGGCCCTAAGCATATAGTTTCTAATCTTCTGTCATGTAAAATTTTTCAGTCTTTAAATCACTGTGTAACTGAAGAATATCTGAGTTTTAGCTCATACTTACTATTTAAGTGTTGCTGAATATGCGTAACTGGTATTGGGGAAGATTGTGGAGGTTCACGTGCAGTGGCAAAAAACATGAATGGTGAGCTTACTTTCAGATTTTTAAACATGCTGGACTTTATTCACAATACACAGCTTACTGTACCAATACAGTTCTGTGAGAGATGCTAATGTAAGTCTGGAATCTGAGAGATGGGCAAACATAGGTCATGGCTGGAAGGTGTTATAGCTCTGGGCTTGAATCGCTGCTATTGCCTTTTTGTTCATGCAGCTCACCGGGAACAGGCTGTAACCTTGAGTGCTGACCTGGTATTTCCAGAAGGTCAATGATGAAACTTAGGTACTCAAATCTATTTAAACTTAAAGCCTGGTCATGTGAATGCCAAGCGTGCTAAAGTGCATACTGGTTTGGGCTAAGCTGTTCCTGTAGCATGTATATGGTAGAATGATCATGAATGTTTTCCATATGATAAAACTATCAATTATACTGAAATTCTGTGATGTGGAGTTTGGTTTTTTTGGGGTGTGGGTTGGTGTTTTTTTTGTTGTTCACCACAGTACTTAAATATTTTCAAAGAAGAACATTTGTGAAATAAAATTGACTTCTCAGTGGAAAACAGTTCCGTGGTTCTTTAAGCTTGACTCATGACATAATTGCTAGAATAAAAATTCAAGATGTTGTAGAAGCTCTGTTGGTATTAGTAAAGCAAGCTTTGTGTGCACTATTTGTCCTATAAGGTTCTCTACCACACACAGGTGTAGATCAGCAGCAATCACAGAAGCCTAGATGGGACCACTTGTTCAATTCTATGTGGTATTAAAATGGGATTGACTACACTGCCATCAGATATTGCAAGAAAATACTGAGGAAACTGAGTTGCTATGGCTGTGACTTTAAAAGTTAAATGGGGTACCTCATTTCTTGGATTCCAGTGACATTAGCACATCTGAATTCCATCCTGTAAAAACTGTTTTGCCCATGGGACTGTCCTTCAAGAGGTGTCATCTCTCTGCCAGATAACTCCAGTTTTAATTTGTGAAAAAGGAACTTCCAGTAGAGTAAGCTGTGCTTTCATTCATTAATTACATAAGACTTCATATTAGCTTTACAAAGACCATTTTATTAAAGCTTTGGGGAAAAAAGGAGCAATTGGCAGATGAAGACAGAGGTGTCTCAGGCTCCAGTTACCAGCCCTGGGAGCTGTTATGCTGTTATGCTGACCCTACCTATGGTATACCCATTTGTTAAGTCAGGTGACTAGTTTCTTGCTCCATTAACTGTGTTGAATTGCTCTGCATTGGTAGTGACTTGGGAGTAGATATCTACATGTAAATAGTTATTTTTTTTAAACCTCAATTGGGAGCCTTCAGCCTGTTGAAAAAAATCATTAAAAGTAAGCTAATAATGTGAAAAGGCTATAATTTTCAAAAATACTTCTTTACATGGCCAATCTGACCACCAATAGTCCTATAGAGTAGTATAAGGAGAAGACAGAAACCCAGAATCCATTCAATCCTATACATTAACTGTTACATAAACTGTTTTTGAATCAGCTTTAAAATAGTGTGAGGATTAGGAGATCTCTAGGGTAGCCTGCAGTCATTCTGGTTATGTACTTGTCTGCCTGTGGGTCTGTGCCCCTACTGCTGGGCAGTGTGTTTCAATGTGGTAGGCCAAAGTTCTCCCAACAGTTAATAGTCCTGTAAGTTATGTTGGTACAATTAAAAACAACAACAACAACAACACCCAAAAAAACCCCCAAAAAGCAAAAAAATCCACCCAACCAAAAACCCCAAACCCAACCCTGCTAGTTTTTGTAGCAAGCGTTTCCCTCTGATGTTGCTTTTAGCATCCTGGCAGACTTCCCAAAGAATGCTGTTCTTAATGATTCGTACGAATGTTCACGTTACCTGAAAGAAATCATTTACCTCATGCCTTTAAGGAAACAGAGCACTGAGAAGCTTAACTTTATCATATGGCTGAGTAAATCTTCACTAGTAGAGGGGAAAAGTAGCTTTTTTTCTTCTTTGGGCTTATTTCTAAGTCTTATCTTGAGAAAGGCAGGTAAAAAAGCTTCTGGTGTTTCCACGGAGTCTGAGATCTTTGATGAAATTTTGCTTTATAACTCAAGCTGAGGCAAGATACTTTCCTACAAAACTTCTATATAGCACTTTTTGTTCTGCTCTGAGTGTGTTTTGGAGTCTTTGCACTTGAGGAAGGCCTGTCCCACTATGAACAGTGTGGTGCTGTGGTGGTGCTTGATACTGGGCATGGCTCATAGGCATCCACATGAAAGGGAAACGTTTTCCTTGGGATTGCAGAATTGCAGTTTGAAGTTTAGTGTCTTACTCATTCTCGTTGGAATGCCTTGACCTCTGGGCCAGGGGCTATTTGAGCATTAAGTTGAGTGCTGACTCCTAGTTGCTTGTTTGTGCACATATATGGGGTTTTGGGTTGAACGCCTTTTCTTTTTACTATTGTTGCTTGGTATTTCTTCAGAAATTCTGTGGTGATCTCAATAACTCTTTTCTGATAAAAACTAGTGCATGTGGTTTTATTTTTGTTTTCTGTTAACTGACAGGCATCTACAAAAATCTTTGAGTTCAATAAATTGTTATTTCCTTGTAAAAAGATGATCTCTTTTTAAAAATAAAACCCAAGAAATCGTCATTTAACTTCTTTTAAGCTATTTTTTCCCTGTATAAAGTAAAAGATAAAGCCCAGCTAGAAACATCAGTTAGGGAGTTATGAGTTACGGTGCAGCACTGAAGGAGGGGCTGTAAGTGACATCTTTGCTTTTATTAAATGAAGAATACAAAGTTCCTTTCACTTCTCTGTGGCTGTGCTGTATGCAAAGTAATTCCTAAGTGCATGTTAAAAGGAAACCTACCAAAACACAAGATACACTGCTCTCATACTTGCTTCTTCTGTAAAGCAGTCTGTCGGGGATCCACATTGCAGGCTTACTGGAAACTATGCCTCAGGTCCTTCTGCCCAAGCTGTGATGACCAGTATTACATCTCATGGTTGTAGCTATACAATCTCCTCTTTAGCCAAGGCAGGCATGGTCCTAAAGTAGGAATGTATTGCACTTGATACAAATTGCTGCAAACTGACAGAAACATTCACAAAATTTAAGCATCGCAGATTGTCAGGTTTCTTCCCCTCTCCCTTCTCACACACTTGTCTTTAGAACAGTAAAATATGCTTTTGCACATATTTGCAAAGTTCATCTCTAGATGATACTGAGAGATACTTTTTATGGCTGTATTTAATTTTTTTTTTTAAGAGAGAAAATGAGTGACTCACCAATCCAGTTTGCCAAACAAGATCACCTAGTGGTGATAGTTGCAGGCCCAAGAAATCTTTACACTTCTTCCTATTAGTGCCTGGTGCCCAGGAAGATCCTTATGGTTCTGATTTTCTTAGGCTAAAGACAGCTGAATTATTGCTGCTAACATTAGAGTTGACATTGATTATTAACAGCTTATGAAATGCAGCTGAGTCCTGTGTTCGTGCAGTTTAAGGCTCTGATGTGTGAACAGTGGTGCCTGCAGCTGTAGGAACCCTTGTTTCCTGCCCACTCCATCTCTGTACAGAAAGGATGATGTTTTCCATGGTGAGGGTGCCCTGTTGCAGAAGGGTGACACCTCACTCTGTTAAAGCTTGTGTGTTAGACCTCTATAACAAGCTGTGTTAGATTAAGGGTGTGTCTGAGAGCTGTAACCCAGTGCTGACTCCAACAGCTGAGGCCAGCTGTGATCACAGCAATGCTGGTGGACAGGCAGGGAGTGGTGGGTGGTGCACTCTTTATCCCTGCCTGTGTGAGAGGAAGGCAGTTTCTTGCATCAAGAGGAGGAGGTTTTGTTCATTCTTCCCTGCTCTGCCAATGAGAGCATGCCTGCCTCATGTTTACCTCCCAGAGCTCCCATCCACCCTGCAGGCTCCCAACTGCACATGTTCCCAGAGTTCTGCTCTTCCTCTGGCCCCTCATCCTTGTGGACCTTGCCTTCAGATCTGCCTGCCTGCCTGGGAAATCTTGGCTGGATTTGCCTAATAACTGAGATAAATGGTTGCTGTCCGCTTGGGCTAATTGCACATATAATCTATTCTTTTCTCTTCTCCAGGCCTCCTCTTTCCACAGAATAAACCCCAACCACAATAAAACCACCAAAAAAAAAAAAAAAAAAAAAAAAAAAAAAAAAAAAAAAAAAAAAAAAAAATTTTTGGTTTTTAAAAAAAAAAAAAAAAAAAAAAAAAAAAAAAAAAAAAAAAAAAAAAAAAAATCCAAGCAGATAAACAGATTTTGGTGTTTAAACTGAAAAGCAATGAAGGGCAAAAGGAAGCAGAGGCCAGAGCGATTTTCTGCACTCGTTGTTTTTAGATACACTTACTGATGCTATTAGGAATGTTTGCTTTTCTCTGTGAACAGCAAACGTTTTCATCACTGGGAAACTAAATACAAGGCTGAGAACTGCTGGTAGCATTTCATTCCAAAAGGATGCTGTTGCATTGTCATTTTATGAGACTGATCACTTTCTGAATGACCTACTAGGAAAAAAACCCAAGCCCTTATTTTGTGACCTCTGCTATGATTCCTTGCCATTGCTGCATGCCAGGAAACTCCTCTGGTTCTTTCACTCAGACTGACTGTCACTGACATCGTATGCAAATTCAGTCGGATAAACATTACTGGGTGCCTAGTAGCTAACAAGTTTTCTGTAGCCATTTTGGCATGTGCATCTATATATGAGTTAACTTGGTGTAATCTGCAGTGAAACTATGCTGATCAACTCTGCAAAATGGTTGTTAAGGCTAAAGGCCTGTTGTCTGCTTAGGAAGGAGTATACTGTTTTGTTTGGTCTAGTTGTGCCATTCAATATGATGTGTGGTGGACTTGATAAGCAACTGTATGTAATAATAAATAATAATAAATAATAATACATATTAGAAGTTCAGAGCTCCAGCCATGTGTGAGTAGCTGAACATGATAGTTTTCCCAGGTTAAATCCATGTAAGTTTGCTTGTTGAATTCTTGGCGACTAGTGAAACAAAACACTAGGAAGGTCAAGTTAAAAAATGAGTGTTGTTATGGCTGTCAAGTTAGCAAAGGCATGCAGAGCTTTCGGTAGACTCCATAAAAGAGTATGGCGAAACAAACATCTGAGAAAAAGCACAAAGATCAGCGTTTACAGAGCCATTGTACTGTCTACTCTTTTATATGGTTCTGAGTCATGGGTCATTTACCGCCACCACTTGCGACTCTTAGAACACTTCCATCAACGCTGCCTCCTTACAATCCTAAACATC
>VYXB01001659.1:235805-350444 GCA_013397135.1 Pachyramphus minor
TAGTTGATACCACCTGGGGAGTCTCTCTGCTGTGCCTTGTGCAACCGGACTTGTCTATTGCACATTGGCCTTTTCAGCCATCAGCGAGCCTGTAGCAAGTGTGGGTAGAGCCCTTCGAAATCTTCGTTCACGAAGCCAAGCCATGGTGTTATGGTTTTGAACATACATATTCAGTATGTTCACTTTGTGCTAATATTTAAAGTTTTGTGTCTTGTCTGTTAACATACAAATGCAAAGTTAAGAGCAGAAAAGGAGTGTCAGGACTCTTCATATATCCTTCATAAATCATATGGGAGCCTAGATTAAGTGAAGTGTGATAATCCCACTCTTGTCTTGGACACTGGAGAGCCTGATTTAGTGTTGTCGTGCACTACTACAATTTGTAGTGGCATAATGGACTTAAGGATAACACATAGGTGTACAAATGCATATCTGAAGTGAATTAAAGAAAAGGGGGGCTTAAAAAACATTGAAGAAACAGGGACATCACTTAACACAAGGTTCTCTTTGCACAGCTTGGAATTACAGGGAGCCTTTAATGTGAGACTCAGTTTTTTCATCTCACTCTGAAACGTCTTAGTGTTGCTACCATTTTGCGTATGGGCTGAAGTGTAAATGGGAATTGGGGTCAGAGTTGGCCTGACAACCAAATGAGTGAAGAACCAGGACAAAGTCCAGCAGACAACACCAGATATAGTAAGTTGTAAAAAATGAGATGGATGGTACTTCTGATGAGTGGCAGCTTGGATGCTCCAGAAATGTTTAGAAATACATAAAGGGGTACATAACACTTACTGTTTTAATTTGTCTGTGTGCTAATGGGTAGAACAAGGGCATCGATCTGCTAAATTGCCACTCTGGTAAGCTTGGAGTATATATACTGGAAAGAAAATGGATGATTTCTGATTCTTAAGGTTGTAGAAATCTGACTTCCTGAGGTGGTATTTGTCTGAATTGGATTTACTAATTAATTATAAACAAGGTAAAATGTGATTCTGTCTTCTGTCCCATATTAAAATCAGTAGTTTCAATATGGTGGTAATATGTGCTTTAGAGTGGGTTTTTAAAGACCAAACTCCAAATGCTACCTTCTTTGGAAGAAGAATGTGATTTTATGAAAAGTTGTATAGAAAATTGTTTTGTTGGGGGAGAAGAAATTGCAGAACAGTCCTTCTGAAAGGAGTTCTTCTTCTAAATAAAAGTTTTATTGCTAGTATGTAATGCTGTTGGGGGAAAAAAACCTCACTGAATAATGGAATATCACTTTTGTAGGCATTTTCTAACTTTTTAATTGCCAAAACTGTTATCAGAGCATGAAAGAATTAGTATGAATCTTAACAATTGCATTTGCTAGTTTTTAGATGTGCAAACAAAATTTACAGTTTTGTGTAAAAGTAAGATGGAAAAAAAAATTGCATCTCACATATTTTTTTTTGTTTGTTTGTCTTTTCCTTTTCATAATAGGGCTTTATTTGTCCTCTTTGTATGAAGTCTCATGGATCAGCTGAGGAGCTGTTCAAACACTATGAAGCAGTTCATAATTCTGGCATTGATTCAACTCATGGAGGGGAAGGTCATCTATCACCAGAAAGGTGAAACAGTGCTCATTTGTGCATGTGCTTTTGTATCAGTGTTGAGCTGCGTCTAATTACATTGTATTAATTTGAACACTTACCTATGTAGTCAAGTATTTAAATGTTCATGCCCTATTTTTCCAACTAGAATTAAAAAGCAGCTTGAAACTTACATTGTCTGATGTGGATCTGACAATAAATGAAAATCAGATACAGATGTTCATGATATTAATTAAGTCACCTGTTTCTGATGCAGCTGACAATGCAGTATTACAGACCAGAATGATTTTTACAAGGGTGGCAGAAAAAATACAGGTTCCTTCTAACTTCCGACATAGAGCTGAAATATCATCATTTCAGGGTGGGGGAGGACAACCCTTAAGATAGAGAAGAAACCTGATTTTATCCCTGGGTAGGTAGGGTACTTATTGGGTAATTACAACATCAGTATTCGCCTAAATAGTTTCCCTATTACCTAGTTATTTTCAAATCTGAGAAGTTTCTGTCTGTGCCACTAATCTTCCTTCTGTGTTTCAGAAACTCCATGCTGTTCTTCATAAATCTTCTCTAATTTATTTATTTTATTTGTTTGGTCAAAACTGTATTGTTAAATACATCCCTAGGAAGCGTATCAAGGTGTTTTTTTTTTTTTTTTTTTGAGAGCAGTGGTATGTAGCAGAAACTGATAATGTGAAACATTCTCTGAAAATTTTTTACTGAGTGGTCTACCTGTGTTGGTTTGGGAAGGTTTCTCTTTGGGGTAAAATTTGCATAGGTTTCCTTTTGCTTCCTGCTAGTTCTTTTTCTGTTCAGTGCTTGTTTTGCCCTGTTGTAAAATAACAGTCCATGGTGCTGTTTTGTCACACTCCCTGAGACTCACTCCCAGTTTTTACATAGGATGGTCAGGGTGGGCAGCACAGAGGTACACACCACACCACCCTGTGGCTTCTGCTAATGCTGGGAAGTAGACAGTTCAAATGGTTTGTCACGAGCAGAAATGTGATCCAAAATGGTAATTACATTGTAAGAAATACCTATATTTATGTAACTAACTCAGGAGAGGGTGGTTCTTTGGTGATAATGGAGTGTGGAAGGTAACATAGTTGTTATCCAAATGCAGATCTCTATCTCCCCAGTACTGTGCAGAGCTGGCAAGCTAGTAGGAGCCAGCAGGAGCCAGCATTAGCAGAAGTCTTGTGCATGGATGGTTCCTTCCTTGTGGGTAGCTGCCTTCTCTCTCAGCTGCTGCAACAGAAGAAATCAGAATTAGGGCTTTATATAGGATGAAGTGGTGGGGTACTAGTGGAGTCATACTGGATTTGTGATGTATACTGGATTTTTTTTTTTTTTCTTCATTCAAGGATGAATATTTCTTCTTTGTCCGGTTTCAGCCTTTTTGGAGTAAAAAAATTAGACCTGAGGTAATAGTTTAGTAGGATAATAGCATTCACATGGTGGAATTATTGGTCATAACTACCTTGTTCATATAGTTTATGAAATACATATTTTTTATTTTTATGCCTGCAAGTTTCCAATGTCAGCCAGATATTGGCTGGTGATTTTTTTTTTTTTTCCCCTGGCTCTTGACAGTTTAAGGACAAGTGGTTTTATTTTCTCTCACATAATTGGAAAAGTGGACAAGGTCAGGGAGTTTTAATGGAGTGAAGAGAATCTGGTGAGAGCCATTGTGTAACACATGAGCTATATTTTCCTATTAGTGTGGCATTCTTTAATGCTTCTTAGTTATATACTTGCTTGAGAAAACTCTCATTCAACATAAATGTGTTTTTCCAAGACTTGGAATTTCATATTAAATATTGCAGCCTGCAGCAGGGATCCACTCCATTAGCTCTCAACGAGTGAAGTTTACGTGTAATTCATAGGGCCAAGATTGGGAGGTGAAATTCTTTATTTAGTCAATAGGGAAAGTTAGGTACTGTGAATTATGTAGTGTCTTCTTCCTCCCACTCCCCAGTATACTACCATGATTAAGAGCCAAGGGTAAATCATGTATCTCCCCCCAGTGCGATTCAGCGAGGCCATCAGTACTCAGTCCTAGGATAGAGGCACAAGTGGGGAACGAAGTGGAGCTTAAGGAAAAGGTACTAAGGATTTTCCGGATGGTAGGCTCAGATGTGCTGAGAGGAGGAAGGGATTGTGCCACCCCTAGCAGAAAAGGAGGTCTGGTGAGGATTTGGATGACAGGAAGAAAAGCCAAGTTACAGTGTCTGTAGCAATCCCTGACACTAATTATCCCCTATTTATTTTCACTGTTCAGTTAAACTGAATTTAGGTTTTGCCTCAAAACTGTCAAGCAAAATTTTGTTGGGGATATCAAGGCAACTACTGTAGAAGGATCCTTACATTACAAACTATTTCTTTCCCTTCTCCTCCCCTCCTCCTTCCCCTCTACTACAAACTAGTTTTATATGACTCAAACCCTTTAATCTACTACAAAGACCAGAGCATCTTAAATGCTTTAGTATTGCAGTCTGGTATATATTCAGCCTGTTTTCAATACAGTGAACTGTTTCACCTGCCCGAGACACTGTTTATAATCTTAGATATGAATATTATCTGATTTACTTACTCGTACTGATGAGAAAGCTGCTCTCTCTTTTCCACCCACAACCAGTGTATGCGTTTTGGATTACAGCTACACCTGCCTCAGTAAAGTTGTATTTGTAAACTTCTAGTGTATGTATCACACTGGCAGAATAATGTGTACATAACAAAATTTTCCTCTGGAAAAAAGAAATCTGCCAATATCCCATGTTTGTTTTATCATTAAAATCGGTCCACCTTGGAGTTCTTGCTCTACTGGTTCATGTGCGTGTATTTCACTTACTACTTCATGATCCTATATTGCTGTTAATAGGCTAATGTGGATTGAGTCCATTTGTTACTAGTTTAGCTAAGGAATAGCTTGCTTTTGATGTTTTTTTCCCTCCTAAGTTTGAGATAATTTAGAAGAACATCTGTGGAGGAGGGGTAATGCAACGCAGCCACAGTAAAATTGTGTGATATAAAACTGAGCAAATTTGTTGGCACTGGCACCCACATACATATTCTGTGTGTTGCCACTGTGAAAAAAATAAGAGTATTTTTTCATTATATTAGTGGCAGATGTATTCTAGATTTGGAGTGGCTGTATGTCGGTAAAGCAACATTATCCTTGTATATGTAGTTGTGCAATGTGGTAAGGAGATTTGTGATTTTGAAGGGTGCTGTGTGAATCAATTAGTAACAGTTGTAGCCTTGGATCTTGTGTTCTTGCATGGTTGGAGGCTTGAGTAGGAAATTTGAGAATTTAAAATTCTTAGGCTTTAAATATTCAGACCATTAAATGAATGTGTCTGCCGGGCATACCACATTGCCATGTGGATGAAAAATTATCTAACTGCATATTTTAGAAAGGGTAAGATAGCATGTTGTCACTTACCGGTATTCCTTTACATGATATGGGAAGTAAAGGAGAATGCAAAACAGCTAAATATTCCAATGCACAACTTTGTTACTCTGAACTCATGTGGCTGAACTGATGCACTGATTTAGATTTACATTCTGTTTTCATGATACCTTTTTCATATCTATTTCTTTACTTATCCACTTAATATGTTTAGTATTTTTCAAGTGATATGCAAAGTGATATTGATCTGGTTTGTTCCAAGTTTCAAAAAAATCTAAGAATACCTATTCATAATTATATAAGTTATATTTCGGTATTACATGGCTATCAGTCCAGTTACTTAACATTATAACCTGTATGTAACTGACAAAATATAACCACTGTGTATTCATTTTCTTCACTCTGTGGATATATTTATTCAGAGATGAAGTATCACTGCTCCGACAAGAAGTCCAAGACTTGCAAGCTTCGCTGAAGGTTGGAAATGCATTTTACTTGCACTTGGTTCTTTGTTTCAAATTGCAAAGTGTTCCACTGTCTTAAGCAACCAAATTTATAGTTCTCTCTTCCCATCTTCTTTTTGTTTTTGTTATTTCCACCCCTAGGAGGAGAGGTGGTATTCAGAAGAGCTGAAGAAAGAACTAGAGAAATTGCAGGGGCACCGTCAGCAAGTAATTGCTTTAAAATACTTGAAGCAGGTTTATCGTCAGCATTGACATTGAAGATTAATACCTTTTTTGTAAGGCACGTGGCCTGATTTAGTTAGTTCTGTAATTTAAATATTGACATGTTCTTGGTAAAACAAAGCTAGTTATCTCTCCACAACAGAACTGTATTTATAAATATGAAGAACAAAGTCAGAATAGGTAATGATTCCTCTATACTACTCACTACAAGTTCAGTTCAGACTTCTCATTCTGATAGGCTTATTGAGATCTTAGATTATTAAATAAAATAAATTGAATGTTGTGTTTCATCATTTATGAGAAAGCACAGTAAAGTCTTTCTTGTAAGAACTTCTGGAAAACAGCAGTGGGATTTTATAGATATCCAGATGACCTCAATAAACAAGACAAGACAAATTGTGATCTGTTGTGCCCTAAAGGAAGCTCTCACTTCTTTTATTACTATGAGCTACTTAGATACTGGGTAGTTACAAACCTCAGAAATTGCTTTCTGACAGAATGCCTTCTCATAATGTACTTAAAGATGTCTGCAACCTCTGTTTTTAGGGCAGATTTCTATATTGAGGAAAGGGAGGGGGAGGGGATTGTTACTGGAGTTTTGCAAGTGGAAACCTTAATAGTGTAGTGATATATGAAATGAAACGTCTTTTCCAGTCTTCCAGATATAACTGTTTAAAATCAGGTATTTTTATACTGCTGTGCAGGATTTGAGCACAGAAGTGCTTTCCCTGTCTTTTCCAAAAACTGGATGAACTTTGGAAGTAGTAGTTTTTATTCCTACTGTCTAATGCTGCATTTATTCTGTTTTCTTAAGGATTCTAAGTCTGATGGATTGACAACAGCTACATCTACAGGTGGCTAACATTTTATTATATTAATTTCTGCACGGTTTTGGAATTTCTTTTGGTGTAGCTTAGGTAAATCAGCACTTCTGGTACATTAAAGAGCTAGAAATGTGTAGTGGTACAATTACCAGGGAAAAAAGTTCATTGCAGGAGCTATCAAGAGCTATCTATCCTAAGCAATAATCTGGGGAAATGTTCCAGAGGCTCAGGATTGAAATTTCTAAAAGCAAGACAGGAGTTGTCCTGACTCTGAAAGCAGTACTCATGAGTCATTTTGAAAAGCTTTTTAATCACCATATATTCAATATCAAATATTTAAACTGTAGCATTTGTCAGGAGTGATTTTATTTAGTGTTTTTCTTACTCATTGCTACCAAGGAAAACAATTAAATTTGTTTTTGTTTTGCAGACCACTAATTTTTGCTCTACCTTTTCTTCCATGGGGCACTCATAGAATAACATTTTCCCTATGTATACATAATCTATTTGATTAATGTTGATTAAAACCTTTAATCACAATTTGGGGCTTGGAATTCAGCAGCATGTCGCAGTGATCTGAAGGGCTGTTTGTGACCAGCGAAAAACAATATGTACTTAATCCTGCAGAGCACTCAACTAGTGACAGTTCGCGCATCATGATTGTAGATATTTAACTTCAGTAAAGTTGTTCACTTTGCTAAGCTGATTGGACGTTAAGGGATTTTAGATTATGTATTCACCTGTTGTGGTTAGTTATGCGCATGAGGAACTGTATTGTCCTAGCTCTTCCAGAAAATAATACTGTTCTTTTTGTGGAAATAGAATCATTAGAACGGCAACTAGAAGAGATTCAAGTAGAAAATTTTAACATTAAGCAAATGAAAGACTTATTTGAGCAAAAAGCAGCACAACTGGCCACTGAAATTGTGGGTAAGTACATTAATATGAGATCTGATTCTATTCCGTACTTGTGCAACTTGTGCAAGGGATTTATTCAACTTCCTTCTTACTAGATCTTAAATCAAAGTATGATGAAGAAATCAGCCTTCGGGAAGGTGCAGAACAGAAAGTGACAAACCTGAAACAAGAATTGCAGAAAGAGAGAAGTACAGTGGAAGACTTAAAGACAGAGCTGGTATTCACATCACATTAATGTTTTTATTATTTTCAAGTCAAGGGAGAGGCATACTTAAATGCTTGTAAACACAGTTTTAAAGCAGTCAAACTCTGTTGTACTAGAATAAATCTGCTTGTGGGCTGAAGAAGTTCAGAACACCGTTGTTTCTGATCGGTGTCACTGATCTATGTTTTCAGTGTTTTTCTAGTGAGAAACTATATGTTTTTTCTGTCATATGTTAGAATTTACCCTTCATTATATTCTAGTCTGCTTGTTTGATCATGGAATCACAGAATCAACCGGGTTGGAAAAGACCTCTTGAGATCATCAAGTCCAACCCTTGATCCGAGACTGCTGTGGTTACTAGACCATGGCACTAAGTGCCACATCCAGTCTCATTTTAAAAACCTGCAGGGATGGTGAATCCACCACCTCCCTGGGCAGCTCATTCCAGTGTCTGATCACTCTCTCTGTAGAAAATTGCTTCCTAATATCTAACCTAAACCTCCCCTAGCAGAGCTTAAGACTGTGATGCTCTACCCTTTAGCATTTTTGCAGGGTATTACACACACAGATGTCCTGTGCAGACCTGTACTTGGAACATGCTATTGCTGACTTCCACAGCTATCTTTAGGTCACCCTTTTTCCATGAGGTTATGCTTTGGCTGTCCCTGAACAGCTGCATTTGTAAGAAGTGCGCAGAGAGGTGTTTCGTGACATGGTGGCTGAAAGACTGGCAGCTGTCATCATCATGCACATGTTAATCTTGTCCCTGCTGTGCTTGACTGATAGTACCGATGTGTGTGTATTGTAGGATTTTGGCTCCTGTTGACTTTTATTTACAGCCATGGCTCCAGGGAGCAATCCCAGTGACTCAGCAAGTTGGGCCACTTCTAAATAAGTAGTGAAAGGAACTAGTTTCTCCCACTCAGCTACTGCTGAGACTCTACTTTCCTGTAGCTGACTGCCCTGAAGGATCTCCTGACCCTTTCCAGATGCTGACCTAGCTATCCATTCCTCTCTGTTCAGTTGTTTGTTGTCTTCCCTTTTCCTTCTGCATTCTTATGCTTTGTCTGTACCTTTTCTCTTCTAGAGATGCCAGCACTCCTTTTCTCTGCTTTTGTGAGTGCTCATAGTTGCCTTCCGTCTCCTTTCCCTCCATAGGACTTCATTTTGAGGGATGTTATGGTGCTTTAGATGCGATCATTAACAGATTTTTCCTGTGGGTTTGGTATGACACATATCTGATAGTATCTTCAAGACATCTTCAGCTGCCCTTTTGTTTTCTGTTCTTGTGATTTTTTGAAACAGTTCTGGAAGATGAGGCAGTATCCTATATCTAACCATCTACATACATAAAAATTACAGAAATATAATCTTCGGGACATTTCCCATTTGTCATATTTGGTTGAAATCAATCAGTAAGTTCAAAGTTTAGCAGGCAAAAACTGAAAACCAGCCCTTAAATCCTGTTCCCTTTGGGAGTGGTTTTGTTTTGGAGGGATTTCTTATCTCTTTTTTTTTTTTTTTCTTTTTCTCTCAGCCTAGATGTAATATTGCGTATGTCATCTTGTCTATAAATTGATGATTTTTTAGATTTTTAGAAATTACACTGGCACTGGAAGCATGTCTGCCAACATTGTGTTTCTCACTGCTATTCAACTTTTCAGCTTCAAAGGCCTGGTGTGGAAGATGTGGCTGTTCTCAAAAAGGAACTCGTCCAAGTTCAGACACTGATGGATAGAATGACTCTGGAACGTGAAAGGGAATCTGAAAAACTGAAAGATGAGTGCAAACACTTGCAGGCAGAGCAGGCTAACTCTGAGGTAATAATCATACCTAAAGATGTGTGTTCTAGCTTTGGCATGATTATCATACGAAAATGGAATGTAGTGCTTCATCATTATGAAAAACTCTTTTTCTTAATTGAATCTTCTCATTTATCTAATAGACAGTAAATTGCATAATTCTGTCAATATTTAGTCTCCAAAAGCCTCATTGCAAAACCTTTTCTTGGCATAAAATGTTATTACAAGATCCCAATAGCAGTGGAAAGGACCTGGCAGAGCTGTGTTCTTTCCATAGGGAGAGAGAAATAGAGCAATACCTGTGCGATTCAAAGGCTTGTTTCTCTTACTGAGCTACATGAGGATAAAACCAGTTGTTACTGAAAATGGTGGGTTTGGTTAATGTTTGAGTTGATGTGCCTGCAAATGGATGCTAGAGCATTAAAATAAATTAAAAAAGGTTAACACAAGATGGATGATAATTCCAATATGTTTATAGGATGTGTGTAATTCTTGAACTTACACAAGATTTAAACATCTCAATACATATTGTGAACTGGTTTTCATTCTTTTTCCTAGTTTTTCCTTTCAAAGGGAAGGCTTTTTGCACCTGTTATTTAATGGGGGAATATTTGGAAGAGAAAAGTTTGTTGTGCACACATATACCCCCACCCTCCAATCCACTGCATAATTGCCTCCAAGTGTTGCCTCTTACCGACTAGAGCAGAAAGTGAATGAGTGCCAGGCCTCACCGTGTCTTAAGATCAAGATGTCAGGCTGGCACCTCTAATGTGTTTCCAGGCAACAGCACCTGGGTTTTTCTCTCTGTTACTGGAGTCTAAATTATAAAATAAAATCTGTTGTTCTCATAGTATTTTTTTAATCCATTTTACATTTTCCATATTTTCCTGGATTTGTACTTTTAAAATTCGTCACATAGATGATTTCACATAGAATGGGACCTCACTATCTGCTTGAGTTGCTGATTTCTTCCAAAGTACTTTGTGAAGTCTCACTCTGCTTTATCTGAGTCAGTAGAATAATTTTAAATTGCTGATGGGAGATTTGAAAACATTGGCCCATTTTTTATGTTCTCGTATATGGAATTGATGATGACTGTATTAAAGGAAGCAAAGTAATTGCCTCTCCCATAGCAAACACTCCATTTTCTTGGTTTGAGTTCCTTTGCTTTTCCACCAGTGAACAGTTCCATACAAGATAGAGAAAAAGGGATGCGACAGTCAGATTTGCATCTGTAAGAGGAAACTTCACTCCTCAAACTGTCTCAAATCACTCCTGGCTAAAGCCTGTTCGATGTTTCCCTTGATAGTGAGGGAAATCTCTTACAGAGATAATGGCAAGAAATCCTAATAAACATACAGTATCACAAAAAAGGCTTTTGTCTAAGATATACTTTATTCTATTCAGGAGTTGCTAAATCCATACCTCTCTTGCTAGGTGTTGTTGCATCTCACTGGTGGGTTGGTTGATAAAGTTTTACTCATGGATTACTTGACCGTGTTACAATCTTCACTGAAGACTGTCAGCTGTGTTTGAGACTTTTTAATTTTGTCCCCTAGCTCTTCTGTTGTCTCCTACCAATGCAGCAATGGTAGCAAAACTTGTCAGTGCAGAGCTGTGGTCCCTCAGAAAATGGGGTCCTTGCAACATTCTCTGGCATACATGAGGGAATGCCTAGGGTTTCTTTAGGACTCCTGGCTTTCTCTGTCCTGTTGAGATTTGGGGATATGAAAAATTTCTGATATACTTTATTCTGGGGTTTCATGTGCCCTAGATTTTAGAACTGAAGTTTTAACTTTCTTCACTTGCACTGTAGAGCTTTAGAGAAATATTGCTGGGTATTATTCCAAACTCTTTCTGTCTCACCCCCCAACAGGTGTGTTTAGCTCTAGGAATTATACAGTATGCACAGTATGTACAATACTGTACGTACAATATGTATGGTATTGTATTAAAAATGAATGTACCATTGTTTTCAAGTTAAAATTATGTATGCCAAGCGCTTCATCAGAGTGAAAAAGGAATATCAAGTTGGCATTATGAATATAAAGTAGTATGCAGCTATGTAAGTTGCTGCATAATTGTAATTTGGTTTTAACTGTGAGATCCCACAACTATGCTGCAGAATTTAAGTTTCATTTCAGAATACCATCTTTTAAGTCTTTTTTTGGTTTTGGATATTTAGTTTTCATGTGAAGACAAAATGACAGTGATGTGGACATTACAAAAACCTTTAATCTTAAAAACATTTTCACAGAAGCATGAATTGCTCCTGTTCCCCCAAATTAGGTATAAGTTTTGACATAAATAGCCATTTTAAAATGTAGCTATCAAGTGCAGCCTTTAACAAGAAAAAAAATAAGCAGGCTTTTTCAGTCCTCCTGGAAGTGTAATGGCAGATGGGGGAGAAGGTAACAGTGAATGTGGGTAACATCAGACTGGCGATCTGTCACTAGTTGGTTCCACAGGGCTCCATCTTGTGTCCAGTGCTCTTCAGCATCTTCATATGCCAGATTGGAAGGGATACTAAGCAGTTTTGGAGACAATACAAAACTGGGAGGAGCTGTTGACTCCTTTGAAGGCAGGGAGGCCCTGCAGAGAGACCTTGACAAATTGGAGGACTGGACAGTCACCAACCATATGAAGTTTGAAAAGGGAAAGTGCTGGATTCTGCACCTGGGATGGCGCAACCCTGGGTGTTCATACAGACTGGAGTGCTTTTCTTGTTTTCTTTCATTACTGTATTCAAGTACTGTGCAGTCATTTATATATTCTGTTTTGTACTAGTCCTGTTTAATGGGGCAGTATCGTTCCTCTGATTAGGCTGACTTGCAGTGTTGATGTGTCCAAAAGTCACATACCAAGTTTGCATCAAATGCCAGGCTTGCTTCTAGTGCCTTTTCCAGTACATTACCCTTATCAGGTTGGCCAAGATTTTGGCCTAGAAACTGCGATGACTTGGAAAAGTTTCACCTTGAGCTAGAACCGTGATAATGATTAATAGATAATCTGTTATGATTTTCATATGTTTTGAGCTCAACCTGACATTTGCTATTGGACTGGATCAGATTTTTGTCTTCTGAAATGGACATGATTTGAATGAATCTCAGCTGGGAAATTGTGCTCAGTGGTACTTGTGTAGTTGATGGTGCTCTGAGATTAGTTTACAGGTGACTTTTTTCTTAAGCTGTTTATTTGTATACAAGAAGCTTTTTTATTTTGCTACCACTCATCTTGCTTTTGTTGGATTATGCTCACAAAGCTTTGTTTTAAATGTGGCTTTTTCTGTTTGTCTGTTCAGGCTACCATTAATCAGTTAAGAGCTGAACTTGCCAAAGGACCTCAAGAGGTGGCTGTGTATGTTCAGGAGCTGCAAAAACTTCAAAGTTCAGTCAAAGAACTAGAACAGAAAAACCAGGTGAGAATGGTATTATTTCCTATGCTTGTCAGCTCACATTAAAATGGAAACACATCACACGTTGCCTTGGGAAGTGCGGAAGACTAACTTCACTTCTTGATGTTGCAGAAGTTGAGAATTCCTTTGCCATTTTGCTTAACGTAAGGAATACCATAATGTGCAAGCAAACACTATGTTTTAATGATCTTCATATGCCACAACTGAAATCCTTTGAGTTGTTATGATTGCAGATTTCTAATTGGTGCAGTTTTTGCTTACATATCAGTAAGCTATATTGCCATCTCACACATTAAAAGAAAAAGTAGTACCCTGTGAAATACTACATTTGCCTAAAAATCATAATTTGAAAGATATTTTGAGCTTTCTTTGTTGGTTTCTTAGCTTTTAGGCTGTACTTGTATCATATTTTTTTGGCCATTTATCAGTCATAAGTGGTATAAAATGGAAATGAACTCCAAAAACTTCTTAGCTTATAAATATTTCTTGAGAACTGTTATCAGAACTCTTTGAGCTTGCTGCATTTTCTGTTTGCATTTTTAAGTCATGTATTGTGGAGTAATAAAGGGTAAGGGAGGAAAGGAGACGAGGACAAAGATGTATGCTGCTTTTTGTTGCACGGATATGTAACATTGTGTATGAACTGCACATTACATTCATGTATTTATCAGCGACTTTTTCAGTCCTGGAAAACAGGAAAGGACAGGGACCAAACAGAGTGTATTTAATGTAATCTAATATTAAAGCAGTATTTGCAAAGAATATAAGAAGGTGCAGTTAAAATTTGATAAATGAAATTGCCTTTAGTAGAATGACTGTTTGGCTCACTAAATCACTGAGTTGAGGAGAATTGTCATGCTGTAATTTTCCACAGTCCAGCAACAATGAATCAAGCTTTATATATAGCTTTATATATAGCAGAATTATTGCTATACAGTATAGAGCCCTTTCCTGAATATATTGCTATTTCATTAACAATGTCGAGTGAAACATATTGATGTGTAAGATAACCATGCTTTAAGAGAGAGTCCTCTGCTGTGTCAGGTTGATGACAAACACCACTTGAGGACTAGGAAGAGAAGGGGCAGTGAGCTACTTTTCCTCTTTTCAGATTCAGTGACTCAAAGCAGTTTATAGCTATCTCTTTATACAGTTTTTTGAAAGATGGTATCCAGAAGAATGATATGCTAGCTAAGGAATTTTGGCCCTGGAGGAGTTGCACCTAGAATTGAAAAAGGTAATATCAGCTTCCAATAACAGAAATTGCTTCCACTTTGAACAGTTTGTCATCCTTGAAGAAGCTGTCAGGGAGGAAGGAGAAGCCATTAATTCAGGATAGAATATATTATATGTACAATAGAAAGAATAGAATATATTTTGATATATACATCCATTTATAATCCAATTGCAATACAGGAAGATATTTCTGTGTGTTGATGCAGAGTTTTTCAAGCTCATATACAACCTCAAGCAAGCTTTTTCTTATATTTTCAGGAGCTATACTGACAAGAACAGGTGACAAGTATATAAGAGCAGTTCTCTGAAACCAGGAACTCCCTTTTCTTCATTTTTAAAGCACTGCAGTTATGGAGTTTGCCTTGCCTTGCAGAGGCCAGTAGGGGCCTGTAGCCCAGAAGAGACCTAACGTAAAACCAGCATAATCCCTGAAGTAAAAGGCTTGTTGTAATTCTAAAAACATTGCATGGTTGCTTTTCTGTTTGGTGATTTTTGGTTTTGATGTGTTTTTTTTTTCTTTTTAGGATGATTTCGATGCATTATTTACAGGGAAAAATGCGTAGTTTACAGTTTACATAGTAATTAACCTGTTGATGTAACTGTTTTGAAATTTGGTCAGTGGTCACAGAGTTAGTTCTTTGATGCCTGGCCACTCTCACTACTAACATGTATTAGGTGTAATTTTCTAAGGACCAGTTATAAAAGAAGAGATCAGTGTGGTGTTTCCCTTATATCTTGTGAGCTTTGAAGGCTTGGGGCTCTTTGTTGAGTGCTGTAATATACTGTCGTTCCCTGTTTCTTTTCTGTGGAAATCAATGCTCAGGGAAGAGAGGTGGCTTGTGTGTGCTTACCTTAGCTCTACTTTACCCAGCTGTGATGAAGAAGGTTCTGTGGTGTGTTGGTATTTCAGGAACACTACTCACTACAAATGGTAATGATCCTGCTCAGTCATTTCTATTTGATAAAAAAGGGAATTGCAGCCTTATTTTATATGCTGAGTATGAAATATATTTTAAAAGCAGTGGAAGCTTTCCCACTGTCTTCAGGAGAGTAAAGATGGCTGAAATCTGTATGATTTTTATGCACTCTATTCCTGCATTTTTATGTATGTATATATAAAAATTACTTACCATGCAACAAGTTTTATTTTTCAAGAAAATTTCAAAATAAACTTCTTGTGTGCTAGAATTCAATAACCAGACTTTATTCTTGAGCTGGAATTTTTTGCCAAGTTGTATGCTTTAGAAAGTTGTGGTGTTTTGTTTTGGTTTTTTTTGTTTGTTTGGTTGGTTTTGTTTTTTGGTTTTTTTTGTTCATTCATTTTTTTCTTTTATGGACATAGGGCAGTGATTATATTTCTTCTCACATAGTTTGCTGACCTGATAAAGATGGCTTGTTTTCTAACTTTTTTTATGGATTCTTTTATCGTGATTGTAAACTAGAAGTGTCTGTATACGGTTTATAACAACCAATATCATTACAATTTCTTGAAATATGTAAAGAACAAAACTGTTCCACTTACTTGAATATTTTGCACTTTTTTTTTCTTGGCAAAACAGTGTTTGTGCCTGTATACTATGCAGAAGTATGCTTTTAAGATGCCCAGCATAGCTAGAATTGCAGGACTAACTGTCTAATCTTTGGAACAGTGTTATTCCAAAGCTGGAGAACTGTTTGAAGTTTTGATACATAAGACTGACCTCAGTGTTGGCATTTTTTCAGGCTGACATGCTAGAAGTGTTCTCTATTTTTCTGTATTTTAATCGAAGGAGAACTGGAGAATGTAGTAGTCACTGGAACTGCAGAAAGAACACCAGCCTTTAAAAGAGTTGTGCATAATAATGCTCCATAGAGACGGATAATAGTAAGGTGCTACAATAAATGGAATCTCCTGGTACATTCCAAGAAGATGGAATGAATTATCTGTGTTGGATGACCAGGGCCTTCCTGCAAGTGTATTTCTTGGCTTCAGAAAGTACTGATGGAAAATCTAAATGGTTCTCATGGCTTCTTTGTCGTGCTTAAAGATTTCTGGAATCTTCAGTGCTTTATCTGAGCTTGGGAGAATCGCCAAACTTTCTTGAATTATGTATTGTCCATTAAGATATTTAATTTCTGCCTGAATGTTACTTTTATTAGTTCCTGAAATTTGATAAAAACCAGTATGTAATAGCTGAAAATTATCTGTAAATTTTTTTTGCCCAGTATTGGCTTGCTGTGTAAATTTGATCATATGACCTTAGACCCTGCAGTATTTACCATTAATGTGGTAATTAAAATCTGGCACTCAGCAGTGCTCATGTCTTTCCATAAGGGAATCCCAGTTTTTAGTGTTTTTAAACTCACAGCAGTGTTCCTCTTTGAGCTGATTTGTATACAAGGAAATTAGATGATATGAATTTAAATGTAAAAACATAGTCTTCTAAAATGAAGGTTAAATCATGAATGTGTCATTCTGTGGTTTATCAGCATCACAGATTTTATTAGTTTTCACAGGTTCCCTTCCATAATTTAGATAGCAGATCATTCTGTTAATATAGTGATGGGGCAAAATTAGGACACTTCTAAAAATGACCAACATGATGACTGCACAGGATTAGACAGGAATTGAACAACAAATGTTACTTAGGGAATTTTGTGCAGGACATATACTAATAACACAAATTATTATTTCATCTTTTACCGGAGCAAATCCAATTGTAACAACTTTAATTTGAACATTCAGGGAAAGCAAATTAGTCTTCAGGATACATACATAGTTCGAGTGGTGTTCTCAGTTGGAGGAAGTGAATTTATGTGACAGTACGAAAAAAAGTATTTCCAGTTGAAAATGTGTGCTGTATGGGCTCCAGAAATAACTTGTGTAATACAAGATAGAGGTCAATATTTTATTTAATAATGTTTTTGAGCAAGTTCTTCACTGTTCAGCATCAACACTTAAAAAGAAATTTGAATAATGCATTGAATAGCTGCAAGCAGAATTGTACTTGAATTGCTGTGTAACTCTCTTCTCTTAATAGAGTCTGACTGAGAAGCTGCTGAAGAAAGAGCAGGACTACACCCAGCTAGAAGAAAAACACAATGAAGTGTCTGTGAGTAAGAAGAACGTGCAGGCAAGTTTTCACCAGAAGGACCTGGACTGCCAACAGCTTCAGGCAAAGCTGTCAGCATCTGAAGCCACGGTACAGAGATTACAGACAGAGCTAGGTGAGAAGGGGGAAGCAAGCCAAAAACTTAAAGAAGAGTTGTCCGAAGTAGAGACAAAGTACCAGCATCTCAAGGCAGAATGTAAACAGCTCCAGCAGCAGAGGGAGGAAAAAGAGCAGCATGGCCTGCAACTCCAAAGTGAGCTCAGTCAGGTAATGTTCCCTAAGCCTCCTAGACCATCCTATTTGACTGATTCCTTAAACCATCCCACCAGAGTTTTTTAAACTACATGCATATTTCTTAAGCACACACGTTTGCATTTCCTTATTTTAAGGAGAGTAATTAACCAGTACTTGTATTTGAATAAATATAAAGCCAGCTGGTATATTAATAAATATAAAGCATTCTTTCTAACACTGCAGAAAATGAAATACAATTGCCTCTTCCCAAGTAAAGAAAAGAGGCAAAACAGGCAAAAAGAAGAAACTGTGATAAGACTGCAGAAATTCTTTGGTATTTGTTTGATACTGTGTAAATTTGTTTGATTTGTGCAAATTTGTTTGAGATTGTAGATCTTTTTACGAGGTCCAGATTCTTCTCAGGGGCAAATGAGGATAGTTGTAGCCCCTGTGTCACAGTCGAACTCAGCAAGTTCCACAGTTATAATCACCTTTCAACATTTTTTTGTCTGGGAAGGCTAGTGTCAGTTTTATCTATCTGTAGCATAATTCCCCTGGAAGGGAAATATCTTACTAATTCTGTTCTATCTGGAACTCTTCTTAAAACTATATGATTTTGGTTTTAAAGATTTTAAGGTTGAATGAGCATGAATTTTGTAGCTTATTTCTCATGTTTTGATTTGACTTTTTTTTTTGTACATTAGTGGAAAAAGGCTTTAGCTCTTCTGAGACAGGGTTTTTTGTTCACTCTTCTTGTGTTAGCGTGTTAAATGAACTCTTCTTTCATACTACAGCTTTTCCCCTCGTCATTTTTGGTTGATGCATTCCCTGAAATAAATGAAGTATTGTCATATGAGAGGGAGGGCAACCCAGGATATTGAGTTTGTATGATAAATGTGGTAACAGACAAATTCTAAGAAGGCAGCAAGGCTAATTATTCTGGTTGAGAAGGGTAGATGAAGCAATAATGAATTAAGGTTATGAGAAAATTAAATTCAAGTACAGTAACAGTTTCACTTCTGGTAGTAATTTACTACTGTATAGGGAGTTTCAGAAAAGTGAGTCTTTGTTTTACTAGACTGTTTTGTTAGGACTGAACAGTGCTTGATTTGCTTTAAGATTGAGTAGTGAATATAGTAGGGAATGCTTAGTGTGAAAAGCTAGGATAATGTGAAGTCTTGAGACTGCTTCTTTAATGTGTCTCCACAAACAACTTCTCTTTATGTTGCTGATAGCTGTGAGAGCACTCAGAGCATACATCCCCACAACCAGAACCTATTGTTCTGCTGAATCCAATGACTTATAGAAGCAACACTTTGATATATCATTGAGCTTAGAGAAACTTGAGGCCAATCGAATTCAGTTTAATCTAGTTTATCTTTTTGGGGGAGTAATGTGTTAGACTGGAGAAATCCTGTCCAGTCCTAAGATGGAAAAACTAATATGTTTTTTGTTTGTATGACATACTTCATTTTAATCTCTTTAAAGCTTATTTATTTTAAGGAGAGTGTTTCTTAATTTTCAGCCCTTTGTCAAGTTGAAATATATTAAGTTGCAAGCTCTTTGTGTATAGTTTATCTTGGAAGAACTGTGACTTAGCAAAACTTCGTTTATGTAGGTATTGCATCCCCAGAATGACTATTCTTCTCCCATCAGTCTTCTGTCAGGGCTAGGGGAGATAATTATACTAGCTATCTGTTAGGAATCTGCACTTGGTAAAACTGGTTCAGTCTGCCTAGGCAGCATATATGAAACCTAAGAAACATAGCCAAGAAGTTGAGCTGAAATCTGGCTTCAGCCTGAGAGGGCGTTTTCAGGAAGGATTTTTGGGGTGGCACAATCAAGGAGGAGGAAGGTGAGTACAACATTGCTAAATGAATTCCTATGAAAGGACGTGGAGGCATGACACATTCTCTGGTGGTACCATTGGGAAGGAAGACAGTCTTAAGCAAGAACAAGCTGCTGGACCTCAGGATGTGTTTTAGAATTGTACAGTAAAGAATAGTGGAGGACAAAAAGCCCTTTGTACATGGTATAAAATAAAAGCCAAGCAGAAACATCTCTTCCTCTCTCTACCTCCAAAGAGAAGTTCAGTTACTATTGTAATGAAAAGACTGAATTTCTCATTTTTGCTCACTTAGTACTTCAGTGGAATTATCTTTTTATACATCTAGTCCAATAGTTTACATTGACACAGTGAATTCTGCTTATGGAGGTATACCTATATAGTTGTTTAGTCAAACCACATTTTCAAAGAATCCTTGTCATCTTCTCAAAATTCATTTGCACAGGTGCATGTCTGGTTGAGTTTGTATGTTTTAGAATCTGGGTGACGTAGAGGAAGTGATCTTCACAATGGAAGGAAACTTCAATGATAGGGTTGGTTCCAGCACAATAATAGGAAGAGGGTAACACAAGAAAGTATGGACTCCTTCAGTCTTGAAGAAATGTTAATTGTTAATAAATACTGTTGTTGTTGAGAAAATTGGAATCTACTTGATTGTGTCTTTTAAAGTCTAAGTATTTTGTTCATGGGTTTTTTTGCATTCTGTAGCATAGGTTAATCCTGGATTTTATGATTCTGTTTACTTAAATTCCATCTTAAAGTTCTTCAAAAATACTTAACCGTGTCTGTAATAAAAGTAACTTGTGTAAAATGTTGTTTGTTGATTTCCCCCTTTCCAAATATTTTCTCCTGGTATTAACACAGCCATGAATAGTTACAATAGTTACCTTGTTTCACCCTTTCTTCAATACATTTTTTTTTACCTCCAGCTCTTGTTTGTATTTTTAGTGAGGAGGAAGTATTTATAATTTAGTGATTCTTGCAAAAAAGACAAATGTTCTTGATTACTGGAGGAGAGATTATGGTCCCTTTTCCTACCGTGTCCTCCTTCTCCTACATCTTTCTTTACTGTGCAGTCTTAGGTAGCAATCAGCATCTTGCCCACATGCCAAACAGCTTTTCACTCAGGGGTTTTGTGGTTGTGGGCAGCTAAATAATTTAGCTTAATTTTCTAAGAAAATAAGTCATGGACACATTTTATTTCTCTGTCTCCGTACCCTTTAACTTTTGCATTGTTTGATAACTTGAGCCAAATTCTGATAGATGACCCAAAGGAGTTCAGCATTAGGTCCTTCAGTGTTAAATTCTTGTGGAAACAGGCAGCAGGAGAGAGGCTTATGTTCATGCCTCACCCCGCTTAATGTGTGGGTGGAAGATACAATGGTACCCCAACCACTGTTCCTTTTTCTGCTCTCCTAGGCAGTCAACTGGTCAGAAAATGGTTGCTTGCAATGATCTGTAAAATTGGGCTGCCTCTTGCTTAGGTATTAGTAGGGAATTGAGGAAAGCATGAGGAAGCTGTAAGGGATATTGAAGGGAGGAGGGAGGACCTGGAGAAGGTGAACAGCTTGAGGGGCTTGGACCTAAATTCGTAGGGAAAGCAAGCTTCATGCATACTGATACCTTTGGAAAGTTCTTGCTGTGCTGCAAGGTCTGATCCATTCTCTGATTTTCCATTGAGTTAAAGGGTCATTTGTGTGTCCATGAATGTGTTTGTGTAGAAATAGGCAGGGGGTTACTGAGGAGCTATAGTGGCAGTTTCAAGTAGAATAAGCTGATTTTTTATGAAGAGAGCTTTTTAGAACACTGAATTGTAAAAGACCATCCTTGCACTTTGAAGATGGTGCAGTACTGCTTTTTGATTGAAAAAATCACAAGTCTGGTTTATGTGCAGCTGGAAGAGCACATCCCTCTACTTACTGTTTGCTGCTGGAAGTTATTGGACTATAAGCCACCAGTTACTGTGTACCCTACGTTGAAGGTTTGTGTATCTCTTCTGTGCAGAGAATGAATGCCATTGATGTAGCCAGGTCAAGCTAAAATCACACTCTTACTATTCTAGCAGAACAGTATATTGTGGGAGGCAGTGGAGCAGGTAAAGGTGTGGTGCTTCAGCCACTGCATCTACAGCTGGATAAGCTGAGATGGCTCTAAGCATCACTGTTTTATATGGTAGTCCTTATGGCTTTGAAGGATAGCCATCTTTGTGTTTCTGTTAAATCTCTGTAAGTCCTTTCAAAGGGCTTCTGTAGATAAATGAGGATGTTTCTGGGTCTTTCCAATCCACTTCTTTGAGTATTTGTTCATGCTTGTGCAGCTAATGCTGTTTCTTAATGTGATTTGTGTTTCTGAGGTGTATGAAGTTCATACACGACTTCAGGAACTCTTGTTTTACTCTGGGTTATGAAGGCTGTGGTAAACATTGCACAAAATGAGTCTAAAATGCACCACTGTTGACTAAAGAATGATTGAATAAGTGGATGACTCTTTGTTGCAGTTGCACAGTAAACTTCTGGAAACAGAGCGCCAGTTAGGGGAAGCTCATGGGCGGCTGAAGGAGCAGAGGCAGCTGTCCAGTGAGAAACTAATGGACAAAGAGCAACAGGTGGCTGATCTACAATTAAAACTTTCTCGTGCTGAAGAGCAGGTAGGGGTTTTTATGCAGATTTTATAGTTTGTTCTGTTAGTGTGTCTGTACATACAGTTGTGGTGATGTTGCAGTTTATAAACTTTGTCCTTGTGGGAATTTCATTTGACTAATACTGTCAAAGTCTTGTGGTAAAATTATCCAAATCTGCTTAAATGCCAGTTGTCTTTACAGATTTTTATAAGGCTAAATACTCATCAGATGCATATGTGTTCGTGGTGCTTAACAAAAGAACAAAAGTTGTGCATTTTGCACTTCTGAGCTTTGTCTAACAATGTTGTGAAAAAAATACTTATGTGCACCTATATGGGTAGCGCTGTGTGTACTATTTTTGTGTGATAAAGCCCTATATGAAGAAAAAGGGAATGTGGCACTACAGGTCATTGATAGTTAATAATCTGTGTGGAACAGATGGGCAGAAAACACTTGTTTTATTAATTTTTATTTGTTTTAATGAGTATCTTGTATATGTTGCTGATTTTCTGCTGGCTGTGTGGGGATTGGCCAAATATCTGAATGGTATGTTTTCAAAGCTTTAAAGCTTTTCTGTAGCTAATTTGCAAAACCTTGACTAGTGTAGAAGTGGAGAGATGGCTAAACTGAAGTTGCTACTAAAACTGTCAATAATATTAATAACAATGTTGTTTTACTGGTGTCTATATTATCAGTCGTGTTACATCTTAACAACTATTGGAAAAAACATACTAAAAATTTTTTGTTTTAGATTTTATGGGAGCTAAATTACATCTGATAGTTGATTTATAGTTCTCGCTTGTGATATAGAATCTCACCTATTAATAGTAATGAACACTTTGATTCGATTTTGATTGTTTAATTAGCATAACAGATTATTTTTATATAAATTTGCAAATATCCATGTTTACACTAAAATCTTCTAGAATTAGAATGAACATTGAGTAATATTGGCATACTGAATGATGCTTTTTCCACTCATTAGTCTAGTTTGTTTGGTATTTGGTTTTGGGTTTTTTTCAGCTAAAGGAAAAAGCAGCAAATTCCACAGAATTGCAACATCAGTTAGATAAGGCAAAACAACAGCACCAGGAACAGCAGACGCTTCAGCAAAATACAACATCAAAACTACGAGAAGCCCAGGTAATGTAATTATGTATCCGCATGTGAAAGTGTATTTCAGGATTTCATTATTCTAAATACTTTTTCTCTGTAAAAGTGATTTGCATGAATTATGCTAGTTTCAATACTTTAACTTATAAATCTAGAACAGAATATACAGGAAGTGTTTGATAAATTTATCCAACATTTTATGCATTAGAAGTCACTTTCAAGGCCCTTATAATTAAGGAGGTTTTTATGCAATTTTCTAGAATGATCTGGAGCAAGTACTACGACAAATTGGAGATAAGGACCAAAAAATTCAAAATCTTGAGGCTTTGCTTCAAAAAAGCAAGGAAAACATCTCTCTGCTAGAAAAAGAAAGAGAGGACTTATATGCAAAAATTCAGGCTGGTGAAGGAGAAACTGCAGTTCTTAACCAGCTACAAGAGAAAAACCATGCATTGCAAATACAGGTACGAACTTCAAGATCTGTTTCTGTTCTTTCGTTCTCATTATTGAGTCTTGTTTCCTTTTTTTTTTCCTGTGTCATCCGATATGACACTAATCTTTTCTATACTGTTCTGTTTCTTTAATACTTACTTTTAAGATCTTTCTGTAAATGTCACAGGACTTGCATTTTGGTGACTTCCTTGCTATCCACATAGAGAAAGGAATTCATAGATATTTACTGTGTACATATGCTAGTAATATGCTATGCATATACAAAAGTTATTGGAGATATATATGTACACACATATATACACATTTGTTTCATTTATTTTAAAAAGAGGTTTAATTCCTGTGTTCATCACCAAAATTCATTTTAGCCTGCATCTGTTGTCTCCTTAATATCTTGTTTTTGTTACAGTAAGGCCCAAATTGAAATTCCCTTTTGCTTCTATTTTCAGCTTGTAACCTATTTAAACTCTAATATAGCTTTACTGTAATAGTTCAGGAAAAGAAATGTGATAGCATTGAGCCTCCAGAGCCATAATAAGACACACTAAAATTAATCTTTTACTTCTTTGGACATACTGTTCCGGCCTTCTCACATTGTTTTTCACTGCAGGTGACTCAGCTGACAGAGAAGCTGAAGAATCAATCGGAAAGTCATAAACAAGCCCAAGAGAATTTGCATGAACAAGTGCAGGAACAAAAGGCACACTTAAGAGCTGCTCAAGATCGTGTGCTTTCCCTGGAAACAAACATCACTGAACTAACCAGTCAGCTAAATGAAAGTAAAGAGAAAGTGTCACAACTTGATGTGCAGGTAATGGAACTCTATTTTCTGGCGATGTAAAATCCTGATTGTGATATCTGTATTCTCTCCAGAGAATGTACAAAGCCGTTTGGGAAAAACTGCATTTTTCTGCTAAGAGACAAATGAGGTAGCATAAGGTAGATAAAATTGAAGGAAAATGAAAGTGGAATCATAAAATTTCATAATTGAGTTGGGAAAAATCTTTCCTCAAGCATCACTCTTATTTGTAATGTTTGGCTGTTCAAAACCCTGCTCTAACCAGTCCTGGATTCTGTGCACCAAAGTGAAAAATCTGTCAAGTCACTGAGATCTTGGGTTTGCCTAAAATTTCCTATGCTGATGTCTTTTGTCAAAAACAAAACAAAAATCATTGGCCACCTTGTTGCCAATTTAATTTAAATAAGGAAACTCTCCATTATGGATTCAACATTGACTTTCCTACTACTAACCGCTGCTTAAGCTACAAGCTGCTAATTATGTTTGCCTAAATAAAGGATAAATAAGATTTGATCAGAAGTTCTTGCATCAGTACACCTGAAGCCACTACTGTTGTTGTTGGATTGATATACTACAGTGCTGTTCAGTTTCTGAACAGACCTAGGAACTTCTGATGAAGCTCTGTGATGTTTTGATGGGCTTCAGTACACTCTCTGAATTGTTTATTCATCACATTCACATTAGAGATAGAACTCAATTATATGTGGACAGTTGCAACTCATTTTAAGGAAATGTGAGCTTTCTTACAGTCTTGAGAGAAGTATCATTTATATGAGGGAGAAAAACGGTAAACTGCGATTGCAGATGACCCAGAATATTGCCACACTGCGCCAACACCATTGATACCCACCTTCTAAATTTTGTTTGCTGGTGTTTTGAAAAGAAGAAAGGTTGCTCCCTAACAGGCAGGCAGGAACAGAGAAAGATACTATGCACAGGGAAGCACATTTTAGTTGTTATTTATTCTTTTTTCTTCTAAAACTTCTGGGGGCCCCTAAATGTGTGTGTAGTTGGAGGTTATCAAGGTCTGCATGGGTGTGAATACAGTAAGTAAATCCCGTTGTTCCTTGTTAGTGGTAAAAATATTTTCCTAGAATTGCACGAGTGGAACTGCTGTGTTTTGATTTGTTGTTTTTTTTCTTTGTCTGTTTTTTTTTGGCTCAAAGTAAGAACTCACTGTGACTTAAAATCCTGGTACTTACCTAAATTTCTAAAATCCTTCTTCCTTTTTTTTAACACTTAACACATGAAAACTGCTTATTTTATTATTAAACTTATTGATGACTATAAAAAAATTAAAATGAGCTATGGTGAAAAAGATGTTTTAGTGAAATACAATTTGTCTTTCAGGTAAAAGCGAAGACTGAATTACTACTTTCAGCAGAAGCATCAAAAGCTGCTCAAAGAGCGGATCTCCAGAACCATCTGGACACAGCTCAGCATGCACTGCAAGATAAGCAACAGGTTATAAGCAACATACAAAGTTTCTATGTTACCTAAAAAACTGCTTAAAAATTTAAGAATAGTCAGTTTACAAACTAAATAAACATGTGAATATGCATTTGGAAATGATCATTTAGGATATTCAGTTCTTTGTGCTGTAATCCAGACCAGCTATATTTTGCAGTGCAAAAAATTTACCTGGGAGTCCACTCCTTGATACAGGATTATGGTTCAGAACCTAAGCTCTCCTTGGGTATTATTGAGGTATTACTCAGTTCTCAGCTGTATGATATGAAGATTGTAGAATGCTCTGAGTACAGTTGAAAAGTCTTAATTCTTACTGCTGACAGATAAATTCCCAATCAGATGCTGGTATTCAGAAATAATTATCTGTGTGCCAACTGACATGAAAACTCAAAAGGCTGTTGTTAAAATTGCATGTTCTAATGTGTGTTAATCTTAGTGAAGTATTCCACCAGCTGTTGAATCAAATATTTGCATTGTTAGAATCAGTGTTGCTGTGATCTTCATGGAAACATCCAGCAGATGCTAATATAGCACCATTTTTTAGCATGGCAATGTAATTAATTGTTATAAACAGAAGACAACCTTTTGCAGCTGTTAAAGAATTAATTAATAACTAAATACGTCAGCTTGGTTGGAAAGCACGTAGCTGTCACCATAGTGGTTACTAGGTGAATGTGTCCATGTCTCTTGCAGAAATTACTTGTTTTGTGTTGAACAAAATGTTTTGAAATCATCTCTGGTATGTGGAGAACTGACCATTTCCATGTTATTGGCTTTCCTCTTCTGTGGTACTTGATTTCATGACAAAGAGGGGCAGCAAAAATTTTACCTAAGGTTTTGTAATATTATTTTCTAGTTACTGTTGTACTAACTTTAGGATCTAGTGCCTTTATTACCTACAGTTCCTCTTCCATTTACAATTTGAAACGTCTTTATTAACATTTAGTCCACAGCCTATGAAGTCTGAGAGGAATATTGAAGCTTTAAAATAATTTTTTTCAATGTAACGAAGGGAATTTGTGCATGTGTTTGTTTCCTCTCTCAATTTCTTGCCCCTCAGAATAAAAAAGATTATTTTCCTTTTTAATTTGAACACACTAGATCATTTAAAGCCTATACGATGTTAGTAATTTTTTGAAGTTATTTCAAAACTTACAACCCTTGTATTTTTATTTTACTCAGGAGTTAAATAAGGTCAGCGTTCAGTTGGATCAGGTTACAGCCAAGCTGAATGACAAACAGGAATACTGTAGTCAGCTGGAAGCCAATCTTAAAGAGTACAAAGAAAAATGCCTTTTTTTAGAACAGAAAAACGAAGAGCTAGAGGGCCAGCTTAAGGTTTGTATTGAACACAGTATCTGAGCTTAGAGAAACTGATGTTGCTGTTTGGTAGCATGTGATAAAAACTGTACTCAATTTATGGGGAAGTACTAATATTATATCGAAATTTTAGGTTTTTTTCCTTAATGTTTTAATGTTTCCTGATTCACCATTTGATCCTGTTCTCCTCTTCTTCCGTGCTAGCATATCACACTAAGGCCTAGGGCGATGCCACTAATACTGTCATTTTCTTCTATGTGTGCTTCTGTCAACCTGTGTGCTACCTGGAAATTTTTATGAGGGAACATGAATATGTCCCAGAATTAGAGTCTTCAAGTTCAAACTACTTCACAAGTGGTAGCAGGGAATGTGTCCCACTGGTTAGCCCAACTTAACACCACCTATCTGGTTTAATTTATTTCTAAAGCCTTTCATTAGTCTTTTACAGAGGCTCTTTAGCAAGATTTATTTATCACTATTTTATCTCTAACTTGATCTGGAGTTTTGCACTCTAGCTCTGAAATCAGTATTTCTTTTGCAGAACCTTTTGGTGTTTTGATATACTAGTATTTTCAGTTAAGGATATGGATTAGTCCTAATGCTTGAGAGCTTTAAAATTTGGGCTTTGACCTTTGTTCAGTATTTGTTAAAAATTCTGTGTAGTCAAGATTCACAACACATCAAAACATATGATACAGTGATCTTGGGAGCAATGCAGAACTGGTTTTGTAGTATTTTCTGTCTGTTTTGAGGGAGGTTAGTAGTCTTTAAGCTCAAGACTGAGTTGGGTGTTCTTCCTAGCTTATGAGCTCTGTAGGAGAGAATGAAGATTGTTTTCCCCATGGGAATTTTCAAATCCAATGCTATTAAAAAATAAAGCTGGCATGCATTTCATTATCAGCAGAATTATTTTGTGCATCCATCTCTCCTTTTGAACACTGGGGGTTTTTTCTGCCTACTTTCATTTGTGTTTTTATTTTTCATTCTTTTGCTTAAGTTTCACAAGTAGCCAAGAGACACAAATGCTTAGGAGGAATACAGAGCTTGCTTGCATATGATTTTATTAGGTTCCTGGTAGCTGAAGTGGGAAACTGAGCAGGGTTGTTGATGCTGTCAACAGGAATGCATTCTATGTAAATTTTTGGCATCATCACCATTCTTTGAGATTATTCCAGTTGAATGTTTGGCATTTAAAAAAGTAGAAAAAAATTAGAAAGCAAAAAGCCCTCAGGAATTTTCTTGGAGAAACTTGACCATTTTGTTTTATGGCCACTGTGTTCAAGCAGAAGTGCCTGTAAAACAGCCAGTGTATTGAAGAGTCTAAGCAGTGCCCATTTGCTGAAGGCTCCTGTGTTATTTATACTCCACATGAGTGAATAAGAACCTTTGGGGAAAAAAACGCAAGAAAAACCTCTTCTAGGTGAGCATAGGGTTTCTTCAAGTTGTAGTTCATGTCTTTGCTTTTGCTATGAAGAACAGCAGAGTTATGATATGTAAATCAGCAGTCATTTGAAACTGCCGGAACTACTCAGTAGTAGCTGAGAACATGGCCCCAAAGCTAAGCACTGGGTATGGTCTTTCTTTGTATAGGTGTTTTGGATAGCCTCTTTAAAGATTGCAGCTTTTTATCTATTACTTTGCAGTAAAATGCTTATTTGACCTTTAATTTAAACATGATTTCGGAATGTTTTACAAAAATAGTTCAGTTCTGGAGGCGCAAGACATTTGCAGGAACTAAATAATGAGAGATAAATAGCAAAGGAATGATACAGGTAGATGATATGTGAGAATTGTGACTGCTTTCTACAGTAAAGACTTTCTACAGTAAATGCTGCTCATAGAATAGATGACTTCTGCATTTAATGGCTATTTTTATTTTGTTGGTTTTGTTCTGATGGCTCTAACTTTTAACTTGTTTTTCTCAGAAACTCGAAGCTGACATTCTTGATGCTAAAGCAAGTAAAGAACAAGCTCTTCAGGAGTTACAGCAACAGCGTCAGCAATCTACAGAATTAGACCTCCGAACAGCAGAACTGAGTAAACAACTTGAATCAGCAAGAGAAGTGTATGCATTTGCTTGTTCTAGTCCTTTTCAAAGTCAGACATAAAACTGGAGTGGTTTGGACTAGAGTTGAAATTTTCTGCTTCTCTCCTGTGATTTCGTAAAGTCATAGACAAGTGCTGTTCTGCTACAAGAACTGAGTTTTACCCCACCTGTTTTCTTTCACTCCATGTGCCCTATTACCTCTGTGATTCACTGCAGTTCTTCAGTTTATTCATTGTGCTTGTCGTCAGCTAAATATCTGAACGTTTTCATGTAGTGAGGTCCATCTTTAAATATCCATAGCTCTGTAACATTTTGTCTTTCCAAATTTGCAATTTCTGCTTAAGCAGAAAGGGGCAGTTTCTCTTCATTATAGTTGGGGAAGAAAGATCCATCTGAAAGCTAGTTTTTAGAGTTGCTGTCATGTCTTCACTGGAGAGACATAATGCCCATGGATAAAAATAAAGTATGCTTTGAAGTAGTTGTGAAGTTAATAAGTAATAGAGATATTTACTGATACAAAAAAAAAGGTGAAGAAGAAATTTTAAAAATATGTTTTTTCTCTTTCTATTTGCAGGATGTCTAATGCTAAATTGGATTTGCAGAAGAAATCTGAGGCCCTTGACCAAGCAAACCAGCAAATTTCAAAGCAGGAGGAGGAGAAGGCCAGTCTCAAACAAAACCTTGAGAAATCAAATCAAGATAGAAGTAAACAGCTTAAGGAGCTAGACTGTAAACTGCAAGCGGCCACATCAGAGCTGCAACAAGTGAAATTAGAGAAGGATACTCTGTTAAAGGACCTTACAGATACCAAAGATAAGCTCTCGAAAAGTTCTGAATCCTTCAAAAAAAGAAAGGAGGAATTAGAAAAAGAAATTAAAAAAGGAAAAGTAGCTGTGGCAGAAATGGTTAGTAGATTCTTCAATTAGGCATTAAGTTTGGTGTATTTACAGTCTGATAAAATGATTTTGCTATCTGAAAACAGTGTAGATATGATGACAGTGCATGGAAGAAAAAACTGTAAGAAAAAACAAACTATGATTTTTAGTAGTTCATATGCATTTCTTACCTTACATTTTTGTCTGGATGTTTACAGTAGTAAACATCAGTCATAGCTCATAACAGGATCCTTTCTTCCTACTACATGCCTTTAACATAGTGAAGAAACTAAGGAGGCAAGTGGTGAAACAATTTGATGGGAAATGTCCTCCTTTTAGAAAATGTATCAGCCATATTATAACAACATGAAGTTATAGAACCTTTGCTAAAACACCATTGTATTGAAGAAGATGTTATTTTTCTGAGGCCATTTTAGTTTCCTTTCTGAAGTCTTTGTATATAAGACTTCCTGTGCACTTGTCTGGACATGCTGGAAAGCTGCATACTGCAGACAGAGAGAGAATAACATCACCTGAATGCCTAGATTAAGATATTTTAGAGTATTAGAACTATTTGAGTTTCAGAAAGATCTCACAAGTGGTGGTACAACAAGTGCTTGGCCACTAAGGCAATCTCTTATGATAAAGAAAGTGAACTCTCACTAGCTTTAAAATATTCCTCTTTTGCCTTGTTGGTAATATGAATGGGCACTACATGAATACATGTTTTATAGATGCAGTTGTTCCGACACCTTTGCCTCAGACATGGTGTCTTTCTTGTACCCTTCTCATCTTAAATGTCACCATTCCCCAGAACCTCTTCAGAGCTGCTTTTATTCTTACCTAAAAAAAAAATCTACTCCTAGTTAAAAATAACATTTTTTCTTTTACTCATTCACCTTTTAAAGATAGGATCTTTTGTTTGCTTTTCTTAGTTACTGCTGTTTAAATATTTGTTTCTCCTAAAAACTCCAAGGATTTTCTCCCCAGTTGAGACTTAAAGTTAGGAGTCCGGATTCTGCTTCTAATTCTGTAGTTCTTAAAGGCTTGCCACTGTTTTATATTTGGGCTTAACATGCAATTGTAATTGCATGCAAGTCCTGGGTGGGTACTTTCTTGTGAGTTTTGGAACATGAAGGAATTTTGGATCCTGAGGAGAGTGATGAGCCTGCTGCTTTCCATAAGAAGAAGGGCTGCCAACCACAGCTTCAAACAGGGAGAGGATCTCTAACCAGAAAAACTTTTTGGCACATGGCTACGTTTGTTAGTATAGGGGATCAGCCATGTTCAGTTTAGATTTGCCACTTTTGAGAAGTTTTGAATTAAAAATATGTCTGCAGTTGAGAAGGAAAGATTTTCTATTGAAAATGAAAGCATTATTTTTCAAGGCTTTGTAGATTCTGCAAAAATACTTGGTACTTGGTCTTAGAAGCTAATAGGAATATTTCCTTGTCTTATATTTTTTAGGAAAAATCTTGCCAAGAATTAAAACACCAGCTCCAAATACAGACAGAGTCTGTAGCTAAAGAGAGGAATGAATTGAAAAACTCACTGGAAAAAAAGGAGGGGGTAAGCTGTCCGCTTAGTTTCAAAAATCTACAAACTAGTATAATAAATGTTCAAAAGATGCATTTTCAGCTTCACATGCTGAGACTGATGAGAACTAAAGAGGCTTCAGTTCTCAGATTGTAACCTACTTGGGGTGTTGAAATAAGGTGATAGTAAAAATTTTGTAGATGGCAATATAAAGCATTAAAATATAGGTTTTAGTCTTAGTTTTCTGTGCCCCACATACCTTAGCGGGGGATTTTAGCTCTAAAGGTTTTTTCATTAGTGAAACAGTTACTTGATATTTCTGTGTCACCATTTTTTGTTTTTACTTCCATACAATAAAAGTTGTTATCTCCTCTCCTTAGATATGTTTTATTCTCAGGCTTATTCAGTATGTTCTCTGTGTGGTTGACAGGACTTTTTCTGGTATCCTTCAAGAATTGAATTGCTTTTTCAAACTTGTGTAAGTCACTTACTTGTGACTCCATAAATGACTTCTTTTTTGAAGATGACCATTCAGACTGCAAAATCATGTAGTCCATCTGGCAGCCTGAAGGGCAAGTCTGCTTTCATGGATCTCTCTACCCAAGCTGTCATCTGTTCCCTAGAGGAATCAGAAAAGATATGATCAGTGGACATAGTTTGGTGGACTGTGAGGGACTCTTACTGAGAGCAAGAGGGTTTGGGTGTGTGCTGGTGTAATTGCTCTGTGACTACTGCTCCTACTCCCCTGGCTCCTCTCTAGTTCAGCAGAAACACCATGGTGCTCTGTGTAAAGTGCAGGAGGATGACTGGTGTATGCTGCACAGTTGGCAGCAGGAGAACCCAAACCACTGCTGGTGTGAGAAAAGTTGTCTCTCCTTAATTTAGAATGGTTTAAAAAGACTGCTGTTGATCTATGAGTAATAAATTGAGAGTAACAGATTATTTTAATGTGTTATGGTAATTCTTAAAATCTTCTTGCCAGTGTTCAACTGTGCACCTCTTAAGCAGCAGTGGTACTGTGGGATGGTCTGGTTCAGTGTACAGCAGGTACAAGGAGTGGTTTAAACTAAAATTATATATAGTTATTTAATATTTTTTGAATATAGATTTCTAAGCAGTTGTCGATAGATCTTGATTCAGCACGAGCACAACTAGTGGAAATCCAGGGTCTTCTGAAGGACAAAGAAAAAAGCGAGCAACATCTCCAGGGAAAGCTGAGAGAGTTAAAGGAATCTTTTGAGCAGAAGAAAAAACATAGTGAGACACTGCAAGCTGAATTAAAAACTGCCCTTTTAGAAAAGGTAAGACTGTCCTCTCTTACTTCTATGAGAAAGTGATTGTGAATTTCTCTGATCAATACTGAAGTTTTTATGTCAATATCATTGTGATAAACTGTGTTTGCTGTAGTCTTGTTGGAAATGATAAGGTCAGGATGTGGAAATGAGGTCTTCAGATGCTGTTGGAGATAGAAACAGCAACATCAACAGCAGTGCTGAAATATGAATTCCATAGGAATTGACTTTCAATAAACTGATAAAATTAGCTAGATTGAATGTGGGTTTTTTGCTCTGGGACCAGGCTATGAGGTGAGAACTGCCATTTTCTTGTAAAGCAGTAGAATTTTGTGAGAGTATTTTAGACAAACTCTGCAGTGTTTTAAAATGTCCATGGCAGTTTAAACCGAGTCTTCTCCTATTATACCTAAAGAATTTATCTTGGTGACAGTATGAAACTCATGAACCACAGTGGAAAGAGTTCAAATGTCTTAGAACATTAGGGGATGTTGTGCTGTATGCCACACACTGTTAAATGTGGCTCCAGCTTTGGCTGCTCTATGCTACATGGTCATATTTGTGCTTTAGGTAGCCTGTGGAAACATTAGGTCTTGCTGTTGTGGTTTGATCCCAGCCATCAACTAAGCACCACAGAGCTGCTCAGTGACTGGGGAAGACAAATGTAATCACTCCAAATGTCCCTCCCCTTCCTTCTTCTTTCACCAGCTTCATATGCTGACTGTGATGCCATATGGTATGGAATATCCCTTTGGTCAGTGGGATCAGCTGTCCCACTCTGCCCCCTCCCAAATCCTTGTGCACCTCCAGACTCCATGCTGGAGGGGTGGTGGGAGGAGCAGAAAAAGCACTGTTTAGGAATGGCTAAAACATCCCTGTGTTATCAACACCAGCACAAATCCAAAACACCGTGTCATACTAGCTGCTATGAAGAAAATTAACTCTACCTCAGCCAAAACCAGCACACTTGGAACATTATTCCAATTTTGCATGTTAGATATTAATGTGTTTCACTTAGTCTTTTGTCACAAATTAAATTTTGTTGTTAAATTAGTTAGGAGATATTACTGTAAAGTCACAAATATCAGATTACCAAACTGGTATTTCATAAGAGGAAAAAAATTCTCATCTTGCAGTAGAAATGCAGTTTATCAAAATGTTTAAGCTGACTTTACTGGCTGTAACTTTAACTAAAACTTCCTATGCTTATGTTTCAGGCAGAACTGGAGAATAAACTACAACAGCAGTCTATTTTGTCAGCACAGGAGCTTAAAGCAGAGAAAGGCAAGCTAGCAGACTTACAGAAGGCCCACGATAAACATAAAGAAAACATGGAGAAGCTGCAGCTGGATCTTTATGGGAAAGAGTCTGAGCTGCTGGCTACCAGGCAAGACCTTAAGGTACTTGGAGTCATTTTAATGTCATATGTGACTTAGTAGATGTTTATGTCCATTTTGAAAACCAAGAAACAATGCAGGAACTGAATAGGTGGAAAAAATCTCTCCTGCTTTATATAGATTTCGGTGGTGTTCATTCCCTTCCCCTGAGACAGAGGATATCCTGAAACTAATTGAAAGTCAAGTGTATTTGCTAGTTTACCTGAAATATTCTTGCATTTGTGCAAGGTGATTTAGTTTTATATACCTTTAAGAATTATTTTTTTGTGTTGCTTTTTCTTGTTATATATTGTTACTTTCAACTAATTTAAACAGTGTAGCTAATTAGAGCAAGGTCTGCTAGGATGTGAGTAATTGCTGTCTTCTAGATGATATAACTAGAATATTCCTGGCTGATTGTAGATGTTGAGACATGTCAAACTAATACAAACAGTAGATTTAGAGACCTGCCTGGAATACAAGTGTCCGAACTTAGTCCTTGAAGTTTTTGCTGTTCCTAAACTGAAGTTACCTTCTTTTGTATTAATGTGCAGTGCCTTCAAAGAGATATTACTGAGTGTTGAGCCAGTCAGCAAAGGTGTTTTTTGGCTTTTTTTTCTGGCCCTCTCCTTGATGTCAGTATTAAGCCAATGCTCCAGTTAGTCCCAGGACATACTGTGCTGCAGAGACTGGCTGTCTCTTGGCAAGATTCATAGCTTTGGCACTTTTCATTCCAGATGAATCCCACTGCAGCTTTGTCCATGAACAACACTGTTGTTCTAGGCTCTTCTGAAGTTTATGGAGAGAAATAGATGCTTTGGGAGGTCAGATCATCTGATCTGCTTTAGATGTCAGCTTCTGTTTGCTTTATGTGTGAAGGGAGCTTGTGGTGACTGCTTAGATTTCATTGTTGCCTGCTTTGATTTTATTGTCCCCTTTCCCCCAAAGGTGAGCCTTTCAGCCCTGCCACTGAAACCCTTCAAGGTCTTGTGGCTGTTTCGCCCATGTGAGCTGTGGAGCCCTAGCCAAACTCCAGGCTTGGGTTATTTTAAGAAAAAGAGAAATAGCTCCTTTACATATAGGCCATTGCAACTTTATTAGACTTACTCTAGTAAGTCTGATAATCTTACTGTAGTATTAGATTACCTGCCACGTTTCCCTACAGGTTATAGGTTATTTTCAGAGCCGCATGGTTCAATTGCAATGTTAAATTGTGAAGAACTTCAGCATGATTAACAAGCAATTGTTGTTTAAACATACTCTTCCTTTTGCTTTGTTACTACAGTACATGTATATCTGTGACTTTATTTTCTGCAATGCATTTAAATTATCATTTGGTAATGCAGTGACCTGTAGAAGCATTGGATGTGCTCAATAGCGAGGGTTTTTTTGGTGTGGTTTTGTTGTGTAGTTTTCATTAAAGTATCGCAAAATAGTGACGCAAAAATATCTCTGAATAAGTATTATTATAGCAGCTTGATAACCTCTAATTCTGGGAAGTATAAAATAGGACAGTAAGCATCCTGCGTGCTTTTAAACCTGATGGGGATGGTAGCAAGAAAGAGAGAGAGCATCTTTGTGAAAAGGTAAAATAAGGTGATGGCAAAGGGGAAACAAGATTTTTAAGATGAGCAGTCAGGTAACTTGATTTATTATGTAAGGTTCTGTGGAGCCTAGAGATTTGGGTCCTAAGTACTGAAGTGCTGTACCAACTTGGAGGCTGTTTGCTTTATTTTAAAAGTGTTTTAAAAGCCATATATTAATGAGGGTTAGTGATGTCTGATTGCCACCACTTTTTTTTCTGGAAAATGTAGACGAGGGAAAATGTGGGGAGTTGATCTTTAGTCATGGCTGTGCTACCTCACTGCAATATTAAGCTAAAGAAGCAGTGACAACCTGTCTTAAAAGACCACAAAGGAAGAAGCACATTCAGACAGCCTCAGTGTGACAGTATTAGTCTTCATTGCTGAATATCAAAATGCCACTTAAGTCAGAAGAACTTTATGGTAGAATTTCACAGTACTGTTCAAAGTGAGTTGTCTGCCTTCATCAAAAAAGTAGCTCATTTGAGCCAGAACTGTGTATTTTGATTAAAGTTTGGAATCAAAGCTGATGGGTGGGCTGGGCTTAGCTTGGTTTTAATCTTCTTAATAGGCAGTAGTAGAAGTTTTTAACACTTCTTCTTCTGGTTGTCTTTCAGTGCAGGATTTTAAGCAGAGCTACAAACTCCCTGCTCAGCTGTGTTGGGTCAGTACAGTGTGAAGTCCAGCATTGTCCGGAACAGGCACAGCCATTGCTAGGACATGAGGTCCTAGCAATGATATGTTTTCTTTAGTTAAAAATGCTAAAAGGGAAAATGTAAATATTCTCACGTGGTGTAGCACCATGCTGTTGGAGAGGCCAGGGTTCCAGGCGTGGGTATGGATTATAAAAAGATGTAAAGCATGTGTGTGACAGGAGTAGGGTGGTCTGGTTCCTGGTTCCTAGGAGGGCATGGTAGGAGTGGAGCTGTACACAGAGCACCATCTGCTGGCATCTGTTGGGAATATCACTGCTGGGATTGATGGCACATCTCCAGCTGGGAGACGGAGGTGAGATTGAAAAGGAAGCAAATGCTTTGGGGAAGTTTTGCAGCTGGAGATACAGTTTTGCATGAGAGAGAGCTAAAGAGCGGGCAGCTGCTCTCTGGAGTGCCATCAGCATGGCTGAGCCTGAGTTTCTGGTTCAGTAACAGAACATCCAAGCTACGTGGCTGTAGCCAGATGCAAACTTTGAAGCTCTAAGTCCTGCAGAGGGAACAGGAGAAATGTTGTAACGGAATCAGAAGTGGGAATGTAGATATGCATATGATGTATGTATATTTTATGGATACTATTTGCTGCAGATACTTTGGTTTAAAAATGTACTGTCTCTGACACAAACCTTTTTTGTCTTTGTGACTGGAAAAACAAATTGGGTAGGATTTGAGTTCTAGTAAAAGGTGTAGTTTTGATAAAAAAGGACACGTATAATTAAAAAAGAATATCACTAAATAATTTTTATATAGGCATATTAGACGAATATATATGTGTGTATAGACACACAAAATATTTTTCTTTGAAAAAGGCATTTTTTTTATATAGAAGAGTTAATCAGAATGTGGTAACTGTTATTTTTGCCTTGATTTTAAGTCAGTACAAGGATACTTTCTGTGAATCTGATCTCCTGAGCTCTTGCCAAGTATCCTTGAGTCTTGGCATTTGTCCTTTTTGTAGTCAGACCTGGTTTCTTCCATGTTCTCAAAAGAATGTGTCTTTGTCTCCAGTACTGACACTGCTGTCAGCATATATTTGGTGAACGTTCTGGAACAAAATCTGTGCTGCCAAACCTCAGGTCTGTAAGTCAGGAGTCTAAGTTGCATACAGTCAAACTCTTCTTCTTAGGAAGTGAAGAGAGATCAGGTTAGCATCTGTGAATAATTTAATGTCTGTCCTTGTGAACTGGGATCAGGAAGCACGCAGACTCCAATGTTCATTTGTGCACTTCGTATAGGTGGACTCTGGGTCCTTTCACTCCACTAGAATCAGTTCTGGTGTTGCCACTGTGATTTGCACTGTCACAGCCCAAGTTATAGTGAATCAGACTGTGATATTTCCTTATACTTTTTATTTATTTAAACTCTGTAGTGGTCAACCTAGTATTTTTATATTTTACAAAAACAAGTACCGATTGAGCTCTTTTGTTCTGTACCTGTTCCTTGTCTCAGCCTAAGTATGACATAATGAGATAACCTGTACAGTGTAGACACTTTGCAGGGGTGAGTTGAGAGAGAAGTACTTCCTGTATGAGGCTTTTATTTTGAATGTCACTATCCACTCCATCAGATTTCATTATCTGGTGCTAGCAAATTGGATGTAACCACATTTCTTCTGCTGGAAACAAATTTGAATAAAAGCTGGGGCTTTATTATGTTTCTTTCTAAAACTACAGAGACTGTTGGGTTTTCCTGTGAAGATGTTATATGATGATGCTAGACTTCCTATCCTTTCTCAATGTTAGGAGAATATGGTATTCCACTGCCCACACTGGAGGAAAGAGGGGTAATTTTGCTTTCTGAAAGACCCATCCTGTTGAAATCTTGAAACTGCAAATGCACCTCCTGTTTTGCTTACAAAAAATTCCAAATCAACACCTTGCAAAATGTTAAGTAGTAAAGTGTAATAGCTCAGAAAGAAAATAATTTGTCTGCAAATTAATTTTAAAAGCCAGTATGAGCTTTTTAAGAGCCATGGGGGTTGTTGAAAATGCTGTTGAATCAACAGTGTTCTGTCACTGCTGTTTCAAAATAAGTCTGACTGTACAGGCAAAATACTTTAGGTATTACAAGGGAGGGTGATGAGGCATCAGAAATCAATTAGTTTTTAAATCAACATGGGAATGGCTAAAGCATATGCTTAATTGCATGAATTCAGAGTTGTGCTTATAGTTCCTTTTAAAATCACTAACTTCAAAAAAAAGTTTGAACAATATTTAAGTAAGACCTTCAAAATGAATTGTTTGTCTTGAAAGAATTGAAATCCTTACTTCTGCATTGAAAACAATAAACTTATTGCTAACCATAAGTCTCCTCAGCTCACATTCTGTATCTTAGCTTCAAGAATTTCCACAAAGTACCAGTATTTTGGAGGAGTGGAGGATGAGTTTGTTTGTTGTTTTGGTTTTTTTTTCATTGGTTCTATGGGAAGGAAAACTCCACTATGTGGATCTGCTCCTTACCTAAGATAAAAGGTTTAAAAAAATAAGCTCCATAATACTAATTCAAGAGCCCCAAAGCTTGACTTTGCTGTGAAGAAACAGAATGAGCTTTGGCTTTGGGTGCAAGTTTTGGGTTGTTTCTTGGGATTTTGTCACCTGGTTCAGAGAGATGAATCTTAGTTCTTTTTCTAGGTAATGGAGAGAGCTGAAGGCAAATAAAGGTATAATCTGTAGATTTTGAATGGAAGTTTAAATTTCCTGTTTAAAATGCTGATACGGCTGAAACTGTGAAGCCTTTTTTCCTGATATTAGTATTTTTACCTTGTATATTTCATTTCAGGATTTTCAAAAATTTTACAGTTGTCCTAACACTTTATTAAGTAATTGATAAAAAATAGCAGTGAATTACTTTTGAAATTTTCACCCTGTAGCTTCACTGCTTCTTAAGTAACAGCTGTCTAGAGTTACAGAACAGTTGATTTACCTAGATAATAAATTAAATTTGTGTGAGCAAATTCAAGTTCACTCTCTTTTTATCAGTTATCTTTTTTTCTCTGCCCTTCTGCATGTTTTCACCTTTTCTGCATGGAAGGGTGCAAGCTGGAATATGTATATTAAGGTTTTGCTCCTGGAAATGATGCTGGGATAATTTCTTTTTACTTATGGTAACCTTGTAAGCTAGAAGTTTCTGTAATCATGCTTTGTGAGCATTTGAAGCTAAATCTTGCACTCTAGATAGCAATTTTTCCACCTGGAAAGTGTTTAAGTGGCTGTTTATTATCTTATCAGCTGTAGTATCTTGCCAGCTCTTATACTGACAGATAATTTGCAGAACTCTCTTTGTAATTAGTCCACAGAAGAAAAACTTGCTCTAGCTCAAGAAGAATTAGTTTCCAGCAGAAATCGAATTGCTAGCAATAATCAGCAGATTCAGGAACTGAAGAAAGCAAAGTCTACACTGGAGCAGGATGCATCAAAGAAGGAGCAGCAGCTGGGTGAGAAGACCAAAATGTTACAGGATCTTCAGAATGACAGGGTAAATGCCTCTGTCTTTTGAAAGCTTTACACAGACACATCCATCCCATGCAGACACCCTTTATTATTTTCTATTACATCTTAATTTGAGAGCATAACACTGTTGTAGTGCATGACATTGACAGTTTTACTGAACCTCTGGTGAAAAGACTTTTAAGAGACAGTTGTAGTGAAATTGATTCAAAATAGGCTGTTAATTTGTTCTAAGCCATCAGGCAGGAGGGAAAATATTATTAGTTTCAAATCTAAAACTGCAAATATGCTGCTAATTGCACCACAAACTGTGGATAGATATGTGGTAGTTGTTTCCCTATAATAACAAAGCCACCGATATTTTTTGATTGGGTGTTTGTTTTTATTTTATGAACTTGGAAGGAGTAACTTTTCTACCATTTTTTATTTCTCTTCAAGACTTTGAAAGAAAAAGACTTGGCGAATGAAAAATGTAAAACAACAGAGCTCCAGGAAATAAGGAGTAGACTTGAAAAAGAAATTGCCAAGCTGGGTGAAGAGCTTAGAGCCTGCAAGCAAGAATTTCAGAAGGTACATTGAGACAAACTGAGTCTTCTTCATGTGTTTGGTTATCTGATGAGAAATATGTGCCTACTCAGTAGATATTATCTGGAATGGCTTTGCAAAGATGGTTGCTGTAAATATTGTATTACAGGTAAGGGAACCAAAGCAGAGATTTCATTGAGGTTCCTCAGCAATGATGTCTTGATTAGTGATAACCCTTGAGCACTGGTGCCCAGTAGGCCAGGTGGAGCCCATAACTTGTCCTAGCTTCAGGATGGGTTTTGTGTCCTGGCTTTTCTTCAGTTCCACTCTAAGTGCACTCTGCATACCCTTGGTTGACTGTTCTGAAATGAAAAAAAGATGTCCAAAAGAGTCACAGTTGTGAAGTTTTCCAGATATTCTAGGCACATCTGGTACTTCTCAAGGACGTGTGGTAGAGTTGAAACTCCCCTAATGTGCCGAGGTTTCTTGAAATGTCTTAAAAAGTCACAGTTGGAGAAGAAATAATGTCAGGAGCCTCACAAAAGACAAATTCTTCCAAAATCATAACAATCAAATGAGCTCTCTAAAGGGTAGAAGTTGGGTGGCTTTAATTAAATAATTTTTAGTCCTCAGTAAAATGAATTGTTTCTTGCCACACTCTACATATTCCATTTTTTAGTCTCTATAGAAACAAACACTCCTAAAAGGCTGTAGTTTGTGTTTTTCTTAATATAGTATTAGTAGTTATATTTTCATCTGTTAAGTACACAGAGTTTAAGCTGCTGCACAAGAATAAATGTAGGTATATTCCCTATGCACTAATAAAAAGAAAATACCATAATAACCTGTGAGTTTCAGATGTTCTTCTGTTCTCCGTTGTTTAGAAAATAGTCTCTTATTTTTAGCTAGTTTGTACTTTTGTTTCTAAGTGATGTGTGCTTAGGGAAAGGTATTCTAGTTCTTGTAATTCCTAAAATCTCTATTCTAAAGAAGAAATTTTATAAAGATATATAGAAAATTTGTGCACAGCAATGACAGCTTAGTAGTAATTTCTTAATCTTCCTACAAACAGACTGAAATAGTAATTGTCTCCTAAAAACTTATATTCTCTTTCCTATCTCCTACCAAAGAATGGATGTTTATGTATCTGTATCTGTAGGGCATCCCCTTGCTCTGGGGATATGTTCTCTTCTGTGACTTTGGTTTGGTTTTAATTTGTGTTGTGAATTTTGATTTATGGAAAACTGTCCACCCTTGTTAGTCTGTTAGTACCTACATGCTTGACTGTGTAATTTTAAGGAAAACAATTACTATAAATGTAACCAACTATTCTGCTTCAGGATTTTTTGTGTTCAGTTAAAGGGGAACAAGTGAAACCATTATTTAAAACCAAGCATGTCATCCTGCTTGCTTGAAACAGAAAGTAATTTTTTATGGACTTAAGACTAACAAAAGTAACTTTCTTCCATCAGCATTTGGTTTTACATTGCCATTATGATGTTTTTAACCTCATTATTGCAACCTGAGAACAATGTGAAGTAAATTTTAGAACAGTCCCTAAAAATTACAATGGATGTGTTTTTTCAAAGACCTGTAGAAAACAATTCAACAGATCTTTCCCTCTACTTTAGTAGAAACATACATTAAAATTATTTTTAAAAAAGAATGTTGATCTTAATATAGGTATAAATTTAAAATCTTTGATCATGAAAATCCCTGATACTTTGTTATATAAAATCATCCTTTCTTTCAGTGATAAAACTAAAAATTATTGCTGTCCTCTCCTAGGAAAGATATACACTGGTTTTGAATTTAAATCCATTTTTACTTTCAGTGTTTCTACTTTAACATTAAACTCTGTATCCTAACAGGAGGTGACAAATCTCAAGGATGCAAACCAGCTGTTGATTCAACAGAAATTAGAACTTCAGGGCAAAATAGATAGTATGAATTCAACTCTGGAACAGGAGAAAAAAACCCAACAAACTGTTAAAGATCAGCTGAAAAAGAGAGAAGAGGAGCTGAAGAAAGAATGTGCTGAAGTTGAAGCCAGATTGGTTAGTGTGTTAGAGAACTAACATGTTCTTTTGTGTAAAACTAACATGTTGTTTGGTGAACATGCCTTTGGATTCTTCCAGGGACAGAAATGAAGCAATGGGTTGACTTTAGTTTCACATGGCATTAATTTTTAAATGACAAGATCAAAAATCATTAAGGTATTTATAATGGTGTAGGAAAATTCAGTGACATGACAGCCTTGTCTAGTAGAGTTTGTTCAATAAAAATAGTGGTTCTATTACAATAAGATTTTTTTACCTCAATTAAATATAGGGAATAGAGAAAGAATGCTTGGAAGCTTGTTTTTAATTTTTCTGCTGTTTTCGTAGCACACAGAGAAAAAAGACAAAGAGGAATTAAAACGGAAACATGAGGAAAAGGAGACCAAGCTCACCATGCAGGTCACAGCCCTGAATGAAAACCTGGCTACCATGAAGAAAGAGTGGCAAAGCAGTCAAAGGCGAGTGAGCGAGCTGGAGAAACAGACGGATGATTTACGTGGGGACATTGCTGTCTTGGAAGCAACAGTGCAGAATAATCAGGATGAGAGAAGAGCATTGCTGGAGAGGTAAGCTGTGGTCATGACGATGTGGCAGCATAGTTTGAGAAATGGATAGCCTCCCACTGAAAAGTTGTTTCACTTGATTCAGGATTCTCTATGCGTGCTTTATTTAAACCCGTGTTTGTTATTAGTGCTTGTGCTGTGGGTGCAGTTTCCAGAGTGCAACCTTCTGTTCCAGCCAAAGCACAGCAAGGGGTGTTGGCAACAAACTGTGCTCTTTGTGGGCACCCTGTCAAACGGTGATAGTTCTGTAGAAAATAAGGCGGGTTATTGGCATCCTACTTATTACCAAAGCCACAGCTCTGTGCTTGTGCTCAAAGATTTATGCCCATCCATAAGAGCCTTCTAAATCCATTGGGCTCCTCTTAGTTTTCAGGTACGTAGGTTGTAGCTTCCCATCTGATCTGTTATGTGAACCTTGCGAGGCATGGCAGAGAGAGCTTCTTTTACCTGAACTGAGTATCCTTCTCCATTGCTCGGAGGCTCCCATGCCTTGCTGCAATTATAATAGCTGCACTAGTCATCCAGAAGCCTGGAGGAAACCCCTTAATACCTTCAGTAGCAGAATTTGATTAGGAACTTCTAGGTGTGCTCACTACTCAGTGTTAGGAGACTGAATGTGTAATTGGATTACATAGGTTAAGGTTCACAAAGAAGGCATTTTCTTCCTCTTAAAAACCTACGGTCTTATTTTCTCCAGTTCTGCTATTGTCTCTACAATATATTTAAATCTTTAGGAAGCAGGAGGCATGAAAAGTAGTGGGAGTTACGTGAATGCAATGATTACCAGGGTAGAAGAAACACTTGTGAGACAGGAAACTTTTGTCATCCTTATTTCCTGACATGTTTGGTGAAGTCAGGGCGGAAAACTTTTATCGGTACTGTCAAGCTTGCTGATTTGTTTTTTGAGCAGAGACCTTGGGAAAGGATGGGATCAATTCAAGTGAGATTCACTTTCTTTGACAATCCCTTGCTGTACTGTGCTGAACTCATCCGGTAGCCATTTAGAGCTTGGCAGAAAAACACCCTTTGAAATTTGGCTTTCAACAGTTAACTGAATTTCAGCTGATGGGAGGTGGTCTTACTAAAAGAAGGTGGTTTCTTTTCTGCTCTGTTGTCTGACCTGATCTGCAGCAGGTGGTTTGCGAGGGTGTCCTGTTGCACAGGAGTATTTGTCAGGACTTGCTGTTGATGGACTGCGTTCAGCATTGTCCCTTTTTGGTTTTGGGAATAACTCCAGGTATTAATAAGCTGCACATACTTAGGAGCAATGCCAGATAAACTGATTGTTAAAACAGAACATTTTTGTAGTCAAGGCATCCCAGAACTTTTCACAGCAAGAATTTTTTTCGCTGTATTTTATGGGAGTAAATTCTCAGACATGACAACCTGCCCAAAGGAGGCAGTGTACCTAGCCTTATATGCTTTGCACAGACTACTTATTATTTTTCCACAGGTGTATAAAGAGTGAGGCAGAAATTGAAAAGCTTCAAGCCAAACTCGTAGAAATGAAGAAAAAGCTGGACAACACAACTGCTGCAATGCAGGAACTTGGCCGAGAAAATCAGTCATTACAGGTATAATTTGATTTGTAGCTATTAAACCTGTTGATTCTCTGTTTGGGAACTTATGAGAATTTCAAATTTGTGTCAGATTTGTGGTGAGTTACCTATCTAGAGTAAAATAAAAAGGTAAGTTTGTAGTGTATAAGGACCATACTGCGGTCTGTGGGTTCTTAAATCGGCTTATAGTTCTGAAACTTGGAAGGTTTTCTTTCTGAACAAATATAATCTGAGTATCATGACAGAATTGGTGCTTTTATACTGCAGTGGGTAGTACATGCTGTGGAAATAGAGGATATTAGTGGGAATTAGACATGCACTAAAAAAATGCTTCTTTTTTACATCTTCTGTATAGATCAAACACACGCAAGCTCTCAACAGGAAGTGGGCAGAAGACAATGAGGTACAGAATTGTATGGCCTGTGGAAAAGGCTTTTCGGTGACAGTGAGAAGGGTAGGTGTGTTTTACTTAGTGTCTGTGGGGATTTTCTACTTCTGTTGTTTTCAAACTTAGATCGGATGCAAACTTCAGAAAATAGTGCTGTGATGAGACATTTCAGAACACAGTTATTGTTTGCAGTGCCTTAATGTATTAAAAATAAAGGCTTTGGAGCTTATTTTATTCATGATTCTTTTTCCATTTTAACAGCATCAGTTTATAAACAGTGTTAAAATATTTCAATACCTCAAGCGAGCAAGCAAAATTACACTGTTGTAAGGGTATTTACAGAAAACATATTTATAACCAGTCTGATCTAGATTTACAGATTAAGGAGTATAAATTGTTTGAAATTAGGTATGTGTGAAAGTATGAGCTATTACCATCATCTGGTGCTTTGTGACTATATAAACACTAACTTGACATGGAACAGAGGAAGCAACTGAATGTGTTTTAGGCCTGCAGTCAGACCTTCTTTGTAAAAACAGTTGTGGTCAGCTAAGATGTTAGCATCCCTCAACTGGCCGGGTCAGCCCTTCTTCCAGAGGTTACCATCCCTCCAACAAGTGACTTGGCAATGAAGTAGACAAGGGGTATTTGTGAGGTTGATTTTGCAGAGCTTCCTGACTTGGTCTTAGGTGACTCCCCTGGCCTGTGTTAATTTGGTAGTATTCTTTGGGTGCTCTTTGAACAAAGGCTGCTGCATCCTTTGATTCAAGGATACTTCTCAATGTGAAAGCCCGTAGTTACACGTAAGAAGAACATATTTTATGTTGATGAGGACAAATTCAAGAGGAGGATGAACCTCAACCAATTAATTTCTGAAGCTGATATATTCTCTTGACTCAGTGAAGCACGTATGAATATTTTACTCCTATACCCTTTAGAAAGGATTTACTCATATGCCCTTCTGTGTACTATGTAACTACTATTTGAAAGTTCATACTCATTTTTGAAACATGAAAGTTGACTTGTCATGATCAGTGCCCTGTCGTTGATGTTCAGCATGTATGTTTCTTCTCTTTCACAGCATCACTGTAGACAGTGTGGAAATATCTTTTGTGCGGAGTGCTCAGCAAAGAATGCCTTAACTCCTTCTTCTAAGAAGCCTGTCCGAGTCTGTGATACTTGCTTTAATGACTTGCAAGGATAACTGGCGGTTGTGAGTGACAAAGAAATGTTACACTAAATTTACTATTTCTGTTGATGCACTTCGTTCAGCACTCAGACTACTATTCAGTTTGGACAACGATTGTAACACTTGGCAAAATTTAGTATATTTTAAAATGTTGATACCAAGCAAAACTATGGTATTTTTTTGTGAGACATGGGCTCAGATCATCCATAGCTTATTGCCATTTATCATGGAAAGAGCTTTTATGTCTAGATTAGAAATACACAGTTATTTGTAAATAAAGTTTAAACAGAGGAGTAACAATGTATTTTTTTATCTTTTATTTTTTTGTTCAAGAGAAACAGCGTTTATTGTGATATTGAAGTTTATTCTTGTTTCCTTCAAAGAAAAAGGAAGATGCAAAAACTTGTGAGGATTTTATGTATCAAATATTGCTGTAAAAACATAACTAATTGTTGCATTTGATTGTGTATCTGGTATTCTTTATAGCCTCTTGTGATTTTGTTTTCTTTCTATCTCTCTGATTCTTGCAATTTTCTCTCTGAAGTTTGAGCTCCAGAGTGAACATAATGGCTGGACTCAACTTCAACTCAGTTTTATTTGCCCACTTGTAATATCAGCACCCACGTCCTCAGCCAAATACTGCACTTGGGTACTGGAACATCTTTACATATACTGTATTATGTAGTTGGTGTGTGAGTGTGTCTGTCTTGCTGAGAGAGAGTATGTGTGAACAAATGATGAGGCAAAGTTTATCTGGCATTGTAGCAATATTACAGGATACATTACAATATTTCATCCCATATTGATTGATTTCACTTTTACATATTTGGTTGATGAATTTTAATATTCCAGAAACCACAGTTTTAAAAAGCAAATAAACAATACTGGTAGTAGCCTGTAGCACATCTCTGCTCCTGTCCATACCCTGGAAGCACTGAGAGATCCCTACAGTTCTAAGGGGCATCCAGACCTTCCAAGCCAGGTATCCTACTAAGAAAAAGTCTTTTTTGAGACTAGTGCAGGCCATCTGGCATTTTATTCTGTCCCTTCCCTCAGCTTTTGGTGGAAGAAGCTGAACTCCTGCCACACTTAACAAACTTTTTATCTTTTAAAAAAAAAAGATAAAAAGGTAATCTTTTTTTAAAAAAGATAAAAAGATAAAAAATATTATAAAATATTTTTATCTTTTATGTTTTCCATTACTCCATCTGACCCCCATTGGGGGCTCTGAAGTGTTATGTTAGTTATCTGATTTCGTCTGCTTGGAATGGTGGTGTGAATCTCCTGTTGCTGGCTTCATTATAAGCCAAACAGCTGTAACTAAGAGGCCTCTGTATATGTCTTTAGATATTTATTCATATTTTCTGTACTTGCAACAGAGGTTTCTTGTACAGTTCATGTAGGCTCCAAACTTCTTTTTTGTTGTGATTTTGTTTGCACCTCCTTGTTTTTGCCTGCCTGTCTCTAACTTTTCTTCCCTTTGTATCTGGTATTTCAAAACCCTTAAGGTTATTTCTTCCAAGCAGGGATTATGCCTTCCAGTGTTTAGGGACTCTTTGTCTTAAATGCTCTAATACCAAATTTTGCCAGCTGTTCAGAGAAAAGGGGTTCTGATTCCTCTACTTCTTGCCCGAGGTAGAGAATGAAATTCTGTCACATGATCAGGAAGATTTGTTTGCTTTTATCTATTAGTGAATGAAGAAAAGTCTCCTTTATGAAAAATATCTTGTCCTGATTAACTTCAAGTGAAGCAAAATTTTTAATCCCTCTATTCCAGAAGTAGTGGTCTATATGTTTCATGTCCCTTCTTAACTTACCTTTCTAGTTCAACAGTTGCAGCTTCAAGGAGTTTTCTTAAAATGAAATTCTTATTTTCCAAAAACCAAATGAATGATGTAACTGGTTTTCCTCACTGTAAAAGGGTTCGGGATACAACTGTGCGTTATGTGAAATACTGACATACTTTTTTGGTTTGCACTTAAAAATTGCTTACTCAAAAAAGAAATAATGTTGCAACAGTTCCATATGAACAGAGCCTCTGGACTCCCTGTTTCTCCTCATCAGTGTAACTGTTTGGCATAAGAATCTTTTGAATAGAAAATATGAACAGAATCTCTGCCTCTGGGAAGTCTTGGGGTTTTATTTATTTATTGAGAGCAACTGAAAAATTTGCTATGGAGTCTTATTTTGTCTGAAACAGGACTTCAGAAGTGTGGGAAAATTAAAGATGTGACAATTGTGCTCCAGCCTAGATGCATTCTGCCCTGTTGTGTAACACACAGTCTCATGCTGCCCTCAGGGTAAAGGACAACCACATGGAACAGGAGGGATTTTGAAAGGGGAGAAAGTTCCCACAGCTGCAGAAGAAGATAGAAATCTTTCAGGGGGAGCTAAGAAAATTATTAAAAGACTCATGTTTAGGCATTTTACTTTTGAATAGGAACATGTGAAAGCTCAGGAGAGACTTCTGCAGTGGTAGGAGCTCTAGTAGGGTTGTTCTTAATTCAGCCTTTTGGGATCCCATTGTGTCATCAGGAGAAGCACCTTCCTCAGGAGGCTGTTGAAACACTGCAGTTGATTCACTGCAGATCACACCACGATCTGGAGGTCTTCACCTTCAGGGACAAAACCAGCTCAATTTTTGAAACTTGCTTTTTGCTGCCTGGTTTATATGACCAGCTTTTCAAGGGGATGGGAGTGCTTTTCAAACATGCATTTTTAGAAAGAGATATTGTTAAAATCTGGAGAAACAGTGGTGGTGCGTAAACTGTACTGCCTGAGCAGTGAGTCTGCAGGTCAGGATTTCTACAGCTTTTCAGTGTAGTAAGTTTATGACTCCATTGCTGAATCTTATGCTCCTTTTGTGCTTAAAATTTTTAGTGCTGGTCTGTATTTGTTGACGAGTTGATGGTATACCAGACCCTATAATGATTGCCTTCACTGCCAGGTTGGAAGTTGTGCTCAAGCTCAGTAAAATGTTCCATAGTAAGGGAAACTGGAAGGTGAAAAGCTTTGTATTTACAAATCTGCCTGCAGACTCTGACTGTTTGGATGGGCATGTTTCAGTAGAAATGTAGGCTTTTTGTTGCATTACTTTAAAATCTAAGTAATGGGAAAACCTAGTAAAAAGCCTGGTGACTGTTACCTTACTAAGTTAAAGGATTCCAGACAAAATAGTTTAATGTACTGACTTTTCAGACCGCAGACACAGGAACAGAGGGAAAAACTAATAAAATGGCAGAAGAGACTAGAATCTTGGAACTGGAGGAAGCATGGTGATGTGTTTTAACAACCTCTGGTAAAAGACAGATTGCCCTGATTCCTTGAGGAGTGGCCATTATAGAGAAAGAAGTAAAAATAATGGTAAAACCAGCACTCAAAACAGTAGGTGTGTGGGTTCCTCAAGCTGCCTTTGGTTACTGGTTATTATCATGGCATCAGGAATGGGACAGTGAAGTGGGCTTGGCCCTTGAAACTATCTCCTCTTCGGGACACTTCATCTACATTCAGAATTTCTGGGAGAGCAGAATGTGACAGACTAGCTGCTATGTGGGCAGACACAAGCTGTGGAAGCTATCATAAAAGTAAAGTAAGGATGGTCTTGTTAGGGGTGGGGAGAGGCTCTTTAACTTATTTGAGGCATCACCTGTCTTCCCTGTCAAAGACCCACAGACTCTTGCATGTTTTCCTCCAAAATGCCAAATCCTACTGTTCCACTCTGGCCTCATGTCAGCAATATATCATACTTCTGTCTTGCAACCCCTCTAGAGGCAGCTAGGGTTGCAGAGGTCAGTGGCAGGCTTTTGATCTTAGCTGGCTGTGCTTCTCTGTTATTTATTTCTTCTCCCCCTGTGTTCCCCGCAGTAATCTTCCCCCTTCTGCAAAGGTTGATTGAAGAGGATAAAATTAGTGAGTCACAGTAGGAAAAGTTGCTGTCTGCAGATGAAGAGACAAAAGGAATTTTCTGCCGGAGCTTCCAAAAGAGGCAAGAGGTTTACAGGGATCTCATTTTTCAGTTGGCTTCACTCTCTGGTGCACAAGTCCAAGGCTGTAGGGTACTGTGTGGGTTTTTTTCCCTCTGTTTTTGGAAGGTATCTAGTAACCAAGTTGCCATGGAGTGTGGAGTGCTAGGTACACAAGAACAATGAATAACTACTTTTGTTGGCTTTGGGACCTTGAGGATTATTTGTGAATCCTCACTGGAAAAGTTTTCTTAGTGGAGCAAGAAGGGATTTGGGAGCAGAAGCGTGAAGTAACCTTTTTCTGTGTTTGTATTACATGAGCAAGAACAGTTGAACCTCTCATGGTAGGTGTAAGAGAAATGACATTCCTAAAGAAGGGATCTGGAAAACTCGGGTACTACTCTGGATTGTTAAGTGTCCGTTAACCACGAAGTGGGAACAGATGCGTGTTGCAAAACTTTAAAAACTTATGGTCAGTGCTCAGTGATGGACAGAAAAATGCTGAAGCTGAATTCAACAGACTAAAAATTACACCAAGAAGAATGATATTGTGGTTTGAGTACGTTGAAACTGATAAATTACTCCTCCTGCTCTCATGTTCTCGCAGGACTAGGGAACAGCACTGTCATTTGCACTGTGCACTTTCTGCTGTCTAACTAATAGGATGTACAGTAAGTGGAATGGCATAATTTTGCACAGCAAAAGCCGTGTTAGTCACATACATGTTGTCTCTGTAGAACTTTATTTTAAGATTATAAAATAAGAAAAAATGAATTTTTTGTATTTTCAAGGATCTTACCAGTTGTCCAGTTCTTAGGTTCTGAAGTCTTGACCTCAGCATCCCTTCTAGGATAAGTTTAAAAGTATAGTCCAACCACAGCCTCTCCAAAAGCACTGAATGATGTACTTTTCAAAACCAGCTATAACTGGATAATAAAGTCCCACCACAGAAACTCAGTTTTGGAGGTATTTTTCTGTTTCTGTTTTTAAGGGGCACTGAATAAAGAGATGCATGTTTAGAGAGAATTTAGATACCACTTAAGTTCACAATAAGGAAGAGTGTAGGTCTGGGGTAATGTAATCAACTCTGCCTATTGCCTGTAGCTCTCCACATACTATGCACTCACTGTAGCAGATTGAGAAGTATCTGTGCATTTGAAGATTACTGGAGCCCTGCTAACCCTTTGGATCCATGTTACTATGAAAGCAGAAGCCTGGTGTTTCTAATTTTCCCTCCCTCTATGGCCTAAACTAAACACTAAAAACAAATTCATCTGTATTTCTTGTCCATTTTGGGTAAAGAGGGCTGGGGAAGCGTGTTCATTGTTATATGTCAGCAGGCCGGTGCTGGCAGGTCCAGGCTACTGCTGTTGGCTTTATGGCAAAGTCCTCCATTGTGTCACCCTGAAGCTTCATTCCTGGCACAAAAGGGATGTTTGAAAGTATGTATTGCTGGATTAACAAGTACCAGAACTTTTTATAGTAATACGTCCAAAATGCTGCTTGTATAGGAATTGTCAGTTTTGTAAGAAAAGAAAAAAAGTCACAAAAAAAAATCATACAACCTCCCCATTTGATGCCATTACATAAGATTTCATTTAAGCTACCTCTCAGTGTGAAATTCAGACATTAGATAAGTTTAATAAGGTTTTCTCACTGTCATGTTATAGTTATTGCGAATAAAGTTATAGTGAATGCCAAAATTGCAAAAGTTTACCACCAAAAAGAAAAGAAACTTGTCTTTTTTTTTTAATGTGTGTTCGAAAGTATCCAACATTTTCAAGTTATTATACACTCTGTTATATTCTTTTAACTTCTGTAGTTTCAACCGTGCAAACTTTAGCTGGTGGACAGGAAATAAATCATAACCATAGGCTTTCATGATTGCAGTCTGCTGGGTAAAAACGATTTTGTATGCAGCTTTGTCATTTGGATATAGATAGCCTCAGTCACCAAATGTACCATTAATTTGGTTGTCTTTTTCTTCAGTACTCGAGATATGAACTTGATGAATGATATTCTGTAATGGATGTGTGCCACAAATTACATGGTCTCATTTGCCTTTTCTGAATTTTAATGATCAGTTTATTATTGCAGATGTGAATATTGTTCATACAGCTTAATTTCTGTATAATTGTATAAAATATAAATGGAAAAAATTATAAGTTTTTATCCAGTATATAGAAATAATGTATAGCCTTAAGTTGCGGTTTTACTTACAGAGTACTGTACTTTTTTTAAACTGGATCATACCATCTTGATAGGTGTAGATAGATTTTTTTGCATGATGTGTTTTGGTTTTGTTTCTTTTTAATTGAAGTTTGAGTCTCTTAAGTTCTATGTTCAGTGTTTGTGTTTACTACTTGTGATCATGTAGTTGTGCCTTACATTGTGAAAGAATTTAGTCCAGTGTGCACTGTAATTCTTAAACTCTGTGATTTGGAAGGTGGCTGTGGATTTGGATGAGAAGGTGACACCATGCATCAACCGGTTCTGTACAAACGATAACGAAATGTTACTGAGATATCATTTTTGTTTTCTAACCTGTTAAAGGAATGATTAATAACAATAAAAAAAAAGTTAGACCTTTCTAATAGACCAGTTATATCATTCAAAACTACCTTGCCCCATTTCAGGCAGCAAAGCTACTTTGAAATGGGGGATATATAGTGTTTACAAATGAACTGTTGGGAAGCCACACATCTGAAAACAAACTAAACACTGCAGTTTCTTGGACTTAGGGGAAGCTGCAACAAAGACTTTCACATTCCTGAGGACACAGTCATAATGACTGTTTTTCAAATTTGTTTTTTTTACATTGAAGTCCTTCTGCCACTGACTGTGTTCAAACATCACATTCAGTTGGACAACCGGCATAACTGGAAGACTCAAAAGTAGCACTTGTTTTATTTTTTAGACTAATGAAAGTCTTACTTGTGAGATGGAAAGCTCTTTCATAGTGGAACTGTGTTGCAGAGAGAAGTCAGATGATTAATGTGGGAGATCAGTCCTATGAGGGAGACACTGTTGAATTGTGGGAGCATTAACAAAAACCTGTGTTTATCTGTTGAAGCAGATTTTACTTGGGGGTCTGTGTAAAAGTGGACAAAAATGGAGAGAAGAGGTCTCTGAAAGGCAATTTGAGTTGGGAAATCGATTTCTGCCTCAACTGCTTCCTGAGGTGTCTTTCTCTTGAGACCACAGAAGAGCCTGTTGAGCGTGCGTCTCTGTGAAGACAGCCTGTGTGTGACTACTGTCCTCCTTGGAGACATGCTGGCCTCCTGGAATTACAGAACCTCTTACACTACTTGTTTCATAAAGTGAGCAGATGTGGCTTAAAGTTGTTTTGGTAAAAAGTATACAGGGTGAAATACCCGCTTCCTTCTACCAGCACACAAAGCGCAGAGCTTAGTCTGTCAGGTGTGACTCCTCTGGGCTTGAAATGCCTTTCTGTCCTGTCAGCATTGGTTTCAAGATTCTGTGAGGCTCTGCTGAGCACTAGGTATGATGCAGTGTGCAGCTGAGCTTGGGACTGGGGAGATGGAGCATGGCCCTGTCAGCCAAGTTGTAGTTCAATGTTTGCAGCTTGTGTGGTGTTCCTGTGCAGATCTGCTGTCTGCACTCTGGTCTGCTCTCCTGCTTTACACATTCACTGCTTGGCATGGAGCCTGAGTGGCTGTTCCTTTCCCAGGAAGCTTGATCATCATAGGCACAGGGGAGGAGCAGGAATGTGTGTATTACAGCAGCCTAGGCTGCATTTGGAGAGACTGAACCAGGTAAGTGCATAGATATATTTACATATATACACATATATGTAAAAAGCATTGTGTGATATAGTTTAATAGGTAGAGATGCATAACTATCAGAAGCTATGGCTACACATCCGTAATTTAGTGAAATTTATTAATACAGTTTGAATGATGGAATAAGCCTTCTAGACTTCTCTGGTGAATGAATTCTCCTCACCAACATAGGAGTTTTTTTCATGTCATACTATCTAGGAAATTACAAAGCTGTATTAAAACTTCCCTGAATGGAGGCAGTCTTCCCTAAATGAAGCAAAGAGCATCTAGAAGCCATACATTTGTTTCATGGCTCATTCTCCCCCTCCAATTTATTCTTACATGGCATGGTCCAAACTGCTCACTTTTGCCTAGTTAAGTCAGAAATCTGTTAGTTTCAGAAACTTAAGGCATTCTGGAAGAGATAACTTATCACCACAGCAGTCTTCCACTGGCTCTGTCGGTGCAGTGCTGGCATTATTAAATTGCAGAGGATTCAACTGGGGAGCAGAACTCAGTGCTTTTCTTGGTTTCATGTCTTGTGGTGTAATTGGCAATTGCCATTTCTATCTGTGACATCCATGCTTTCTGTAACAAGAAAAAATATTTGTAAACCAAGACAACCTAAAAAAATTCCATTAATTCAAATGCATAAACACACAGAACCTTTAGTTTTATTTAGCCTTTCTTCAGGCTCTTGCTCATAATTGCTGAAGCGAACATGAATTATCCCAGAACTGAGACTCTCCCAGCTGCTTAGGCCACTACACACTGCTGGAATCTGTGTCTGTGGCCAGAGGTTTCCAGTGAATGTTTCCTTTTTGTTTGGAAAGTATGATTTGCTCTGTTTGCTTGTAATGGTGAAGTTTGTTACAGCCTCTTTCACCTGTTTGTGTATGATGTTTATTAGTTTAATGCTGTTCCCTTGATTAAGACAGGCCCAGTTCTATTTGCAAGTTCTGTTCCCCTCCAAGATCTGCCACGTGCTGCTATCTGAATTTCAGTTTCTGTTATGGTGCTGACAACATTCAGCTCTAGAGCTGCTGTCATCCAGGCATGAGGACAGGGGGTGATGACTGGAGAGATAATTTAAAATATGTAACTTCCTTCTCTCTCTGCTAGTCCAATGATCTGATCACAGAAGCTGAGTTGTCTCTGAATTGCTATGATTAGACATTGGAATAATCTTAAAAGGATTAATACTTTGGACTAAAAGCTTTACAGGTCCCTTCCAACCCAAACTATTCTATGGTTCTATGACATTGAGAAGATGGTAGCCCTGATGTGAAGACAGCTTTGAAAAAGAAAGGTCATATTTAAATAACAAGAGAAGATAACCACTTCTTGAGTAGCTACCTGTTCTAAGTACCAACCAGTGACTTGGAAATGGAAAGAATTCACTCATTGCTTTTCCTGGAAAAAGTCTACTGCCATTTAATTTTAAGAATTAGTATTAGTGGTGGTCAAATTTCTGTGCATTAGGTATTGAAGAATGAAATTCACTGTGAAGTGCCTGACACACTTTCAGATGTTATACACAGTGCTCTTACTAGAAATGGGATATAGTGTGAAAATGAGGGGTAAATTTATGTAACAGTGAAATTAATCATACCATCTGTTCAATCTGAAATTGCAAGATGCATGTTGTGCTAGATGAGCATGAGAGTTTTCTGATCTGAGTACTACTGCATGTGAGTTGGTGGGCGGGGTTTGGTATTGACTTCTGTGGAGGGGGCTGACCGTCTTCATTTCTCTGATGCAAGAAATGACCTTTTTGTTTTTTGGGGTTTTTTTTAAGCAATCAGAATTGATAATGTTTTTCAACAAGAATATGACCTGCTGTCAACCCTGATGTAAAATTTGTACATGTTCAACAGCAAAAATTCTGTAACAAATGTGTGAGCCAGAGCACTGAGGTGTTACTTTGTTTTGGGTTGGTTTTGGTCAAATGTCACAACTGTAATAGATTCTTATCACAGCATGACGACTTTTAGGCTGCCATCCTCCTCTAGGGAAAGTGTAGTTGTGTAATTAGAGAAGAAAAAAAAGGTGTGCTACTTACCTTGGCAGTCCCTGTCGGAGCTTGTAGCAAGAAGACTGCTATACACTGCCGATCACTGTTTTCATGCTGTATTAGGAAAGCATTTAGCAGGCTGAAGACTGTGGAAGGATGTGAAGATGTGATATAAATGCATCTCATACAGCTGTCAGTCGCATTTTATATCTCATCAATGGCGATTGAAGAAGTTATATATGTAATCATCTTTTCAACCCTGATAGGGTGAATGTTTTTGTTGTATGGGAAGCTTTCTTGTTTCAAAATCTTAATTCTACTTGCATTTGTTTTATTTTTAAATACTTTATCATTGTGCAGCTAAGGTGCTTTTGAGTCTATATGAGGATCATTAAGAAATATTTCCCTTCAAAGTGGACTAAATCATAACTGAAGTTAGAGGAGAACAAGTATCAAAAATTGAAGAGAAAGGCCTTATTTTTATTTTATTTTAAGAAATCTGTATGACAGCTGCCACATAGGTGGCTGCACTTGGGCTAATGGTGGGTTTGGGTTCTTCCTCAGTGTGTGGCTGAGCTGGTGCTTCTGGGAATGCCCCAGATGGCTGCTGGCAGCAATATCTTCCAGGGCCAAGCATGTTGCCACTCTTTCTTGCCAAACTTTTAATTTAATTTTTAATTTAATTCTCCCCCCCTCCCCCTCCCAAAGGGACATTTTCTGTTGACACTAGAAAGTTTTCTTGTTTTACACAGAATGGGGGAAATCTGAAATACTCTGAATAGTAATTTTTCTCACTATTTTTATTGTACCTCTCCCCAAGGGGTCCTGTATTAGGATGGGGCTTCCAAGTTGTTGCAAGACTACAAGTTAGTAACAGAGAGTGCCATAGCAACAGCTGTAGCTGGAAAGAACAGCTTTATCTGGGAGAGAAGGTAGGCAATGAGGTCCAGGTTGTAGAGTAATGTCATAACCAGTAGACAGAGCCTGGACTGGGATGCAGAAGACAACTTTGTCTATTCGGTTGCTGGATCACAAAGATAGAAAGGCCCTGTTAGAAATCTCTGAATGTAGGAAATGCTATCTTGGAAAAAAAAAATCCAAAAATCTTATTCCCATCCCCATTATGGATTTTTTGGCTTATCTTTCAGGTGCAAACTGAAGGGTGGCTGCAGAACCCATTGACCTGGCACCTAGCCTGGGCTTACGCAGGATGTGGGGCTGCCCTCTGCTCCACCCTGCAGGGAAGAGGTGGCTGATGTGTTTGCTACATTTCTGCTGGGTTCATAGGGAGACTTATTAGGCAGGCAGACAGTGCCTGGAGCACATTTTAAGAATGGTTATTATTCTGTGTTCATCCCCTTATCTCATATATAGTCATTTGCCTTTTATTGCCTAACTTTATTTCCTCTCACCATTGATGCTGAATGCTAAATACTCTGGGTGACTGTATTTCAAAGTTATCATAAATTTTACAGGCTCTAGGCTTATTTTCCCTTATTGATTTCCTACAGAGCGCAGCACTCTAGCTCCCTAATCTTTTCCTCTCCTCTCAGTCTTTAGGATTAGGATGACCCTACAGCCATGAGATTTGTATTTCTTTTAATTCTCTTTGATATTGGAGGTTCCTGTGATCTTGGCAGTGTTAGACTGAATCACAGAATCATTAAGCTGGAAAAGACCTTCAAGATCATCAAGTCCAACCTTTGACCGAACACCACCATGTCAACTAGATCGTAGCACTAGGTGCCATGTTCAGTCATTTCTTGAACACTTGCAGGGATGGTGACTCCACCTCCTCCCTGGGCAATCTATTCCAATGCCTAATCACACTTTCAGTGAAAAAATTCTTCTTAATGTCCTACCTGAACCTCCCCTGGCTCAGCCTGAAGCCATTTCCTCTGGTTCTGTCACTAGTTGCCTGGGAGAAGAGACTGACCCCCACCCTGGCTACAACCTCCTTTCAGGTAGTTATAGAGTCTCCCCTGAGCCTCCTTTTCTCCAGGCTAAACACCCCCAGCTCCCTCAGCTGCTTCCCATAGCCCTTGCCCTCTAGACCCTTCACAATCTTAGTTGCCCCTCTCTGGACATGGTTCAGCACCTCAGTGTCTTTCTTGTAGTGAGAGGCCCAGAACTGGACATGGCACTTGAGGCGTGGCCTCACCAGTGCCGAGTACAGAGGGACAATCACTTCCTTGGTCCTACTGGCCACGCTATTTCTGACACAGTCCAGGATGCCATTGGTCTTCTTGGCCACCTGGGCACACTGCTGGCTCATGTTCATCCAGATGTCGACCAGCATATTCTGTTTTTTTTCCTTTTGGCCGCTTTTCAACTGCTCTTCCCAAGCCTGTAGCACTGCACAGGTTTGTTGTGTACACGGTTGTGGTGACCCAAGTGCAGGACCTAGCACGTCACCCTACTGAGGCGTTGGCCCATTGATGCAGCCTGTCCAGATCCTTCTGCAGAGCCTTCCTACCCTCCAGCAGAGCAACACTGCCACCCAACTTAGTGTAGTCTGTGAACTGACTAAGAGTGCCCTCACTCCCCTCATCCAGGCCTTTTATAAAGGTGTTAAACAGGACCAACCCCCGTACTGAGGCCTAGGGAACATCACTAATGCCTGGCCACCAACTGGGTGTAGCAGCATTCACCACCACAGTTAGGTGTGTGAGAGCCTGTATCAGCAGCTCAAACCAAGGGGGGGTCTGATGTTTCATGTCTGGTCTCTCTCCCAAGCTTTGATTTGGTGACTTCAGGAATGTTGTTTTGGCAGGGTAAGGCTGGTCACTCTTGCTGTCCTCCTCCCCCAACTGCACAGTGCCAGTTATAGGAGGTGGTTTTCCCCTGTGATGCATTTGGATGTCTGAGAACAAGGAAGCATTGATGTATGGTGGGTGATTTCCATCCTCTCAAGGGCTGATGGAGAGGTGAGTAGGAGTAGCAAAAGGAGGTAAATCCAACCTCCTTGAGAATGGCTGCTGTGCTTGTGGGAGGACACCCAGGAGAACAATGTAGTGAGAAAGGTGAAAAAATGCTGCATAACTAGTGCGGAATTGAAAACGTACTTGGGAAAGAGGCCCAGGGTTTGACAGAGCGTATTAGGGCAATTAGGGCAAGAAAATACTTGGCTTGTGAGAAAGAAGTGATTTGAGTCTTGATACCTGCTTTGGGGTGAATGACCTGACAATCACTGGTGTGTATGTGGAAGTAAAGGGGGCCATGGGGTGTAAAGTCTGTGGCAGTAGCTTATGCCTCACAGCAAGAGCAGAGCTGTGAAGCCGCAGTGCTGAGGCACTTGTGTTTGCTCTCCAGGCATCTGCGGGTGGTTTGTGGACAAACAGCATCTTATCCTTACACTGCCACACATACAGAGTGCATTGACATGGTGTTTCTGAAAGCATTCAGATGCATGCAGGCACATACCTGTAACTTGGATGGGTTCAATGTTTTTCAGTATCAGTCTGTTTAGTGGGATGGGTGGTCCAAGACTGCAAAATCTACCCTCTCTTATGAAGGACTGCAGCTCAAGAGTGAGGGAAGGACAGACAGAGATTAAGTTGGTGTCTGAGCCCCCATATTTCTGGGAATAGAAAATGAAGCTGGTTAGCTTGTCATCTGCCATCTGCTCATGAAGCATAGGCACTAAAGAGAACTAAATTATGTGCTTTCTCTTATCAAAGATACACAGACAGCTTATTGGCCTGAGGAGTCTTAGAAAAACTCACTGATACCTGGATCTCTCCTGCAAGGTCACACCTTGCACTAAACAAAACACAACAGAAACACAATACAAGTCCACAGGCAGAAAACAGCCAAAGGTATTCAAAAGGTTTTTTCCCTTCCCCCTTTCTTTAATAGCAGATCTTTTTCTTCATTCCTTGAAGGTGTGTTTCACCTTCTCCCCTCACATACATGCAGAAGACAGAATTCCCCGAGCTCCAGATGAGTTGCAGCCCTTCACAGAAGGTTCGCCAACATGTATGTGGGACAACCCTCAAAAAGACTTGGCTGAGGGTACCAGCTCCCTTGAATTTCTGCTTCCTTAACCACCACTATTTCTAAGGGATGGCGCTGCTGGTCCCAAATCCCTCACTGTATGCTTTCTCTATCTCTTTTCTCTCTAAAGCAAAACACCTTCTTCTTTAAAAAATAAAATAAATGCAAGAATTCTTTAAATCAGACAGAAACTTGTTGAGATTTAGCAAAGGTTCATTTAGACGTAGTTTACATCAGCTTCATAAACTGAATTAGCTAGATGTACTCCTACACTGAAGCTTTAGGAATTTTGGGTCATCCAGTGCCTTTCTTTGGTGACTAAATACAGGTCTTTATTATCTATAAAACACTGTAGCACCATTCATCAAGAAACATTTTCTTAAGCAAAGTCACTACATCTCAGCTTTAAGCTAGGGGAAATCAAGGCAAAGAGAGGACAACAGACAGTGTAGGAACTGAGAATAAAGCCAACCTTCTATAATTTTAACATTTCCCTGAGGTTTTCTTCCTTCCCCCCCGCCCCTTTCCAACAATTCTGATATCTCTGGGATAAAAAAATCCCAGGTTACTGAACTGAGTCATCCAGGGAACATTAAAAAACTTTTTCCATTCTTGAACCTCTTCTGAGGTTTTGAAATCTAGCACATGAGAACAACATCAGGAAAATATTAAGATCTTCTAATGTTCATTTTCCTGTAATAGCGCTCCTGTAACATAATGAGCCTAGAAGCAGGGTTTTGAATCAGTGTTATGGTTTGCTATTAGCATAAGGAATTATCACCCATTCTTCATGCTGATTAGTCATCTTGTATTTTTATCATTAGATCAATCTGCTAAAGTACCTTCAAAATACTTACCAAACTAAAACAACGTAACAACTGCAACTGTGTATATCTCTGTACATTATTACCTTTTTGTTACATTTAATTTTGGTAATTAGTAGCAAATCATCAAATAGGAAGAGGTAGACATCAAGGAGTCTTGTGCTTTCTGAGAAGGAAAACAAAAAAAATCAATTTTAAGGTGTGATTATTTTAAGGAATTGCTGCCTCTAAGATGAGGCATATCTGTGAATCACTGCACTGTACAAAACACTTTTAACAACGAAGCCTTGCTTCCAATAGTTTACAACTACTCATTCCTCATATGAGTCTGTGATCTCAAACACAGTAAATCATGTGTTGCGTGGTCACTTTGGCTACTAATACTTGTACTTTGTAGCAGTTACCTCATTGTGATTAAAGAACTACTTGCCTGCCAGGAAAAATTACCTGGATCAACAATCAGCATGCTATAGATTAGCAAATCCTGCCTGGTAAACAGTGAAACTTCTGAAAACGGCAGAGATAAAGAAACAGGGAACTGCCACCTTTTCCTAGTATGCTGCCCTTTTCATATGCCTTCGCAGGGATGAAGTGTTAATTGATAGCATCATAGAAGGGTGATAGACAGTGTTGTAGAAATCAACTTCCTTGTGTGGGATCACTCTGCTACCTGTGGGGTTAATGGCATGTTGTACGAGTGCTCTGCTCATGAAACAGAAGCCACCTGGCAGAATAACACCTTCTTGTTCCAAGGTATCTATCAGAACAGACTTAGCAGAGATAAAACTGAAATACCTTTGGACTCTTCAGTAATTTTCAGTGAAACCCATATGGTGCTAGAGGGGTGAGATATGTTAACATCAGTCCCCTGCCATGTTGGGCACCTTGTATAGGACAGTCTAAACTGCCTGTTTCCCTATTTCCACATTCTTCTATATGCCAGCAAAGTCTCCCTTTGAATGGCAGGTTTTGGCCAGCCAAACTGATGTCTTCAGCACCTGTCAGACTGAGTATCCAGATGTGACAATAAACAATCGTACAGACTACTTATTGTTTTGGCAGTTTGCCTGTATCTCTCTGACAAGCTGTAAATTTGCTTTTTTCTTCATGCACCTGCCTAAGTGCTATTGCAGAGATTCCATCTGGACCTGCCATGACAATGTATAATTCTGTTAAGCTATCTCACAACTGCAGGACATTCAGGGACATTACCTGCTAACATCAGCCTCCCTTCATGAAGGAGAAGTCTGTTCACTGAAGACAAAATGTTTTCACTGCTGTTTTCTCTTAAGCTTTGCTTCAAACACTTGACCCACAAAAGAGAGAGAGAAAATGGGTATTCTTGCATCTTGGATGGTGAACTGGGAGGTAACCAGCAGTTAAGGAAGGGGAGCATACATGTGTTCTTCTCTCAGGCTAAATACATCACACAGCTGATAACTGAGCATGGCTGTGTTTCTTCAGCAGTGCTATTGTTTAAACATATTTATGCTTTTGAACTGTTCAGCTGGGGTTTACTTTTCTCAAGTGAGTTTAATAGTTTTTGCAGCCCTGTATGTGAACAGACAAAATCCCTGTGGTGAGACTCACTTGATGATGTTACCATAGTGCTGCTTAAAGTCTGGCTATTTGGGTAAGGGGATAACTACAGCAGAAAGGTGCACACCCAGGTGTGGTGTAATTTTTTTGTAATTCTACTTAAATGTAAATGGAAAGATCTTTGACTCAGCTCAAGAAGTGAGAGAGGCAAATAATTTCTAATTAATATCTTCGTAAAATAGTGGTAATACTTACATGTATCCCATTTCATTCTGTCCCTAAAAACAAATATTGGAGAGTCTTCCTGCACTCTCTTGGATGCTAGCTAAGAGCAACCCATGCTGTCATCCAAGGCACTGTGTGTATTCAGCTACAGTGTTTGCAGCTGCTCCTGTTAGAGCAGAGCCATGCCCAGTAACTAGAATACAGGCAACCAGCCAACTTTAGACCACGTTATAAAGATAGATAAGAAACTAAATCCTTCCCAAGTTAAAAAGCCCTTTCGAATCTGCTTACCTCTGGGACAAAGAACCTTTTGGCATGATCCCAGACCTGAGGCCAAATTATGACCTCTTGCAGCTGCCTGAACGTCTGAAAGTTGTCCAACCACTTGACTTTACCTTCCAGGTCCCCTGAAATATGTGAAACCCCAGTTACTGCCAAGGCTGGCATAAGCAGTCCTGTTTCCAGATGCTTAAATACCGATTTTCTCCAGTGAAAGCCAAAGTGCCTCACATTTGAGGCCCTGGATGAAATCTTGTCCTCATTGTAAAAAATGCCTAAACTCTTCTTAGATCAACAGGGACAGAATTTTAATTCAGGCATTCAAAGATGCTTAAATTCACTGCTAAATGAAAAGGTTGTGTTTACTAATCTGTCTGGGGAACAGAGGAAATCATATAAAACTCAATAAAACTGTAATCTTAAAAAATATCTTTTAAAAGGTCCTGCCTTTCTCAACTGTGTGGTACAGTGAGAGAAAAAATAATTTTCATTATTTACAGCCTGATAAAAAGACTGTTGCATTTACTGAGAATTAATTTTGGAGGAAGTGTTCCAGAAGTGACTGAAATATTTAACTGGGGTGGGGGTGCCTAAGAATGTGAAAAATGGGGACTGTGTCATTTTTGATTTAGGGCCAATATAGGGAAAGCTTTAACGGACCTGCAACTTAAATTTCAACTTTTTAGGTTGAGTGATATTGCAGATGATGGTTCCAGACACACACCTCCCCACCAGAAGGGTAATGCTGGGACTGCAACTGTTCTTTATGTCACTGATTCACTGATCAAAAAATGAAGGCAGATCCTTGTCATGTGCCTGTGAACAAAGAGGGATCACCCCTCTATCTTTGGTTTCCTTTACCCAGAGGTCTCTAATTTCTGAAAGGACCAATTTCTTTGCCAGTAATATTCCCTAGATATCCCATGGTCTTTTGGGGCCATACCTAAAACTGCTGTCCTCCCAGTAGACATCCCCAGGCTATCAACAAGACCTCTTTATTTTCCTATGGGACCTGTTCTGTGCAGAAAAGTGTGCTTCTTGTGTGACATTAGGACAGACTCCTCATGAGACTTAGCAAGAAGAACCCAAGTCTCTCTTTTAGGTGGTAATTCTGTCATTGGAGTATTTACCCATGAAGAAGTAGCCCCAGATTTATGTATCTGTAGAATATGTTAACTCTCTCTCTTCCTCATTTCCTGGGGAGATGCTCAAGCCTTCAGCCTCTGGCACGAGGATAAGGACAGCAGCAGAGAGTGACCCACCATACTGGATGGCTCCAGGCCCTGGTGTGCTGCTCATGAGGATGAAGCACTGTTTGACACTTCTCCCTGTCAGGACTGCTAGGATAAGTGTTTTGCTGATGTACTGTCATGTCTGATTTCAGTGGGGACTGCGTGAAGCCTTTAGGGAATAAATCTATCTGCTGCTGAAACTATATAACCATAAGACACTTAGAGATGCATTTAAAGCTTCTTGAACAAGACTGAGTTAATAAATTCTTTAGAATTAATAAATTATTTATTTAAAACAAAATGCAGGAAAAAAATTAATACCTAGACCAACCTCTTATTTTCCACAATACTTAGAGAAAATCTGTAGCTCAGACAACTCTTTAGCTACTTTACATGGTAGAACCCTGTTAGTTAAAGGTCATGGACATAATATTCCCCTTGTGAGTGCAAATTTATCCTATTAAGAAACAGCCACAAAAAAATCCTCCCTAGACATAAATCCAACTCAAAGACTTTTTTGTTTGAGGTATGTCTTGGTTTGTTCCATTTTGTGATATGCTCTTAATTGTTTGCCTGTCATACAGATGGTTCAGAGAAAATACAAGTGACTCACTGATTTGGGAGTCCTGTGGCATTGCTCAGAGGCTTTGACAGCACATTCACTACAGAATGAGGCTCTGGACTGTAGAAAGGCAGGAACATCCTCATCCTCTCTCTGCATTTCTGCAGAGAGACTGGACCAATTCACACTCCAAAGGACATGCACAAAAAAACCAGGTAACTTGCTAGTTGGTAATTGCATACTTGACTTTTAACCTTTGTTACTTACATGTGGACTTTTCCACTTTCTCCTTAAGTGACTGGATAAGGCCTTTCTCTGTTTCTTCAGTGCTCCTCTTCCAGATGTTGTTAAGGAGAAGAGGATAACGCATCAGTCGATGCAGACGAGCAACCAGCACCTTTGGCAGATGCAACCCCTTGCATCTTGTTCATTTTGTTCACACCACTGCTAAAGACAAGGAAAACCTGCCTTAGGCTTCAGCTTGCTCCCTGCCTGGGAGGTAGCAAAGAGTTTTCTGCATCATTAGCTGACTCTAATGAGACAGGGACTAGTGAAACAAGAGTTTCTCTCACAGAGAGAGCAAGGGCAGTATAAAGGCTCTTGTCATGGTTTAATCCAGCAGGTATCTAAATGACACAGCCACTCATTCAATCTCCCCTCCTCTCTGTGGGATGGGAAAGGGAACTGGGAAAAAATAAAATAAAGCTTGTGGTGTGAGATAAAGGCAGTTTAATAAGGCAGAAACAGAAAGGAAAAATAGAATTAGAATATACAAAACAAGTGATGCACGATGTTCACCACCCACTGACCTATGCCCAGCCAGTTCCAGAGCAGAGGCCCTCCCAGCCAGTTCTCCCTCTGGTTTATCTACTGAGCATGACACCGTATGATATGGGATATACCTTGGGTCAGTTGGGGTCAGCTGTCCCTGCCATGTCCCCTCACAACTTGTGTCCCTAGATTCCTTGCTTGAGGGGTGGGGTGACAGACAGAATCCTTGATGTAGTTTACATACTGCTTAGCAACAAATAAAACATCACTGTTATCAAGATTACTCTCATCTTAAATCCAAACCAGAGCACTATACCAGCTACTAGCAAGAAAATTAACACTATCCCAGCCCAAACCAGGACAGTTTTCTACAGAGGGAATTGCATCACTCCTCCAGATGCACTTTCTGCGTTGCTGCTTCCCATTCCAGATGCTATGTCCATGCTATCAGACCAAAAGGTGCTCTTATTTATCTCCTGTTTTGATTTTCTCCAGAAAACCTGAGAAAATTAGCCCGAGTTAGGTTTGAAGGCCACCTTAGGATTTAGGGTCACTGCTACTTGTCACTGGGGAACTTCTCCCTTGGTGTGAATGTATGAAATCCTTGTCAGGCAGCAAGCGATGTGAAACTCCAAAGCCCAAGCTGCAGTTTGCCTGCTACAAAGACCCATCCTCCCAGTTTTGGGCTGCCAGTGAGAAAAGCCCACTACTTCAGGTGTCTCTTTCCAAACCTGTAATGTTGAGGATCAGTCTTAGGCATTTACAGGACACACTGGTCTGCTAATGATATTGGAAAGAGCAGAGCCTTCTCCCTAAGATCCCCACTACTGCACTGGCTGGAGCTTTTGCTCAGCAAAGACAGAACCTGCTCTAGTGCTGCAACTTGATAAACACATCACTGATAGCTCTTTCCAGCCTTAGATAAATGCTACCTTAATGTTGTTTTTTTGAGAAAGAATTTGCAACGTGGCTTGATTTTTGTTTCTTTTTTTAAATTCTGTAACCACTTTGCATTGTTAAAGTGGAGGTCCTTGAGTCAAGGGATTATGTGCAAAACATTTGAGTTCCAGAGGCTAGTAGTGTGCATTTTCTACCTGCAAAAATGCAACCAGTTCTTCCCTTTTGGCTTCCCCCTCTTATCTGATCTAAATAACAAGTATAGACTTTCACATGTGCAGGTGAACACACACTCAGAAGGGGGACTTCCTATCAGTGTGAGCCTCTGCAGTTCAGAAAGTTGACATGAAATGCTATCTACACAGTCTGGATGAACTTTCCTAGTTTGCTGTTAAAATCCTCTCATAAGGTAGGAGTTCTGAAGACTAAAACAACAAAATCATCACTTTACTTTCAGGTAGATGCCAAAATCTTCTCTCAGTCTCAGTTTTTCCAAGTAGAAGACAGCAAAAGTATAATTAAGGCAATAAATCTGGTGTGTCTGGCAGAGGTCACCCTGGAAAAACTGCAGAAAAGACTAGGAAATTTATCAAGAAAGAAAAATATTATGACAAAGGGAGAGACAACAGTTTTGGTTTTGTAACATTTTACCTGAGATTTCACTGTACCTAGGAAAATATGGGAAGAGGGAAAGGGGGAATTAAAAAACTAAAGGGCAAGTTAAACAGTTGTAAAAGTGTAAAGTAGTAAAAAAATCACTCAAGCAATGCATGGGAGCACAGCTCTGCAGAGGTTTGACACATTCTTAGACTTTTTTCTCATTAAAAATAAAGGATGTGAAATTCATGTAGAAGTTGAAGATGAAGAGCTTTGATGAAACAGCTTTGATGACTAGCAGGGAGGTAGTATTTTCTGTCTGATTATGTTAGATAGCTCTTAGAAATAATAGCATAGCATCATTTAGGTTGGGGATGTTAAATGTTGTCCCTCATAAAATGCACTTTTGTTTGGGATTTTTCCTCTCTCACACAAAAATTATCAATAAGAATGCCTGAAGTCAGAGATAATGGTGTGAGAAATCAAGCTCTAACCTGCCTTTCCCTGTTAAAAATCTTAACACTGAGGTAGGGTCTGTTTGAGTATTTCCCAGAAGTTTTCTAATGACCTCTACTACTAGGGAAAGTTCAGGTCCATCAATTGATTTTCTGTCTGCATTGATATTTCCAATTTTACAAGCATTGGGAAGTTGTGTGGGAAATTGAGGTTTTAGTGACTGCTGTTCAGACAACTGCCTTGTTTACCACACAGACTACCCAAAAGGGTTGCAGGGCAGGCAGGGCTTGGCAGCAGCTGGGCAGTTGTGTTTCTGCCTCTCTCTTTCTGAGCAGACACAGGCCAAAGTGTAACAGGTATTTCAGTCCCATTGAGCTCTTAATTAAGCACTTAAAAACATTTGTGGTTCTGGTCCATGGAGTAAAGGAGGATCTATGTGATGAGGCGGAAGGAGGCAGGGAACATCTAGTGATGGAGCAGGGGTCTGGTCTCGGGGAAACATCTTCCACAGAGCTGGAAGCACTCCTCTGTCAGTGGTCAAGTCTACTCAGGGTCTGGGCTGCTGTTCCCTAGGAAGGGAAAATCTTTCTGCTGATAGGAGCTGCTTGAGGCTGAGACCAAACTGCCTGTGACAGATGGCATGTCCTTGACTGACTTGATTGCTCTAAAACACCTGCATGCTATGATAAATGATCTGCTGCAAGAACTTACTGCTATTAAAAGCAAAAATATTTCCAATTGCATTACTGTTCTGAGTAAGGAGCTGAAATTCACAGGAGAGTCTGATTTGCTGACATGCTCCTCCACAGTTTGAAAAAAAGTTTTCAGAAAACTGAGACTTATCTAAGTAAGGGGAAAAAAGAGAGAAATTACCATCAGTGACCTGAAGTTAAGATTAAAACAACTTTCTTTCCCATCCCTGGCTTCTCCAAAGGCTCCAAGCCTAATGGGTGTCTATACTTTTCTCTCTAGCATTGCCAGAATTATCTTCAGAATTATGCCCAGAATGCTTGAATAGTTGGAAACTAAAACAAATATGTAGAAATACCCACTTACATCGTGATAATGTCTTGCGATAATGGCTTTGAAACAAGATTAGTTATTCTATTTAAACTAGTTTTAGGGTAGCAGCTGTATTTAACACAGATTCATGTGAAAATTAACAGTGGTATCTACTGAAAAACACTGATTGTTTGTGACATAGTTGTTCAATCAAGGAAGCCTTCACAGTCATTTGAGGAAGAAACCATCTTTCATAGTTTGAGTTTGTCTCATGCAATTGAAGGTGGGAGAAATTTCTATAAAATACTACAAAAAGTAACATATTCCCGGTAAGTTTGTGTTGCACTCAAGAGTGCCCACATTATCAATCAGAGAGGAGTCAAAGCCTGTTCCTAAGTCCACACTTGCCTCCTGAGTGCAATATTTTCACATAAATTCATGACTGGGCTCAGTTTTAGGCCAAATTTTAGGCCAGAAGGGCACATCATCCACTGTGATACTGCTATGAACTGTTGTATCTGAACACTACTTTCTTTGACGTGTTTATGTGGGGAAGGTTGCTTATAGGATGATACCTATTCTTTAATTTTGACATTTACATCTGTTACAGCATGCATTTTTTCATGGATTCAGCCTGCTCTCAAGAAGAAACAAATGCTGTAAAATGCAGGAAAAAGGCAAAAAAGGCACTCACAGCCGCTACTTTGTCCTACATTTAATCACTATTTTATATGCAAGTATGCATAACAGATGATCATTTGTCATCATCATTAATAATGACAACAAAATTAGAAAGTAAAATAGGAAATGTATTAAAGATAATTCTCTCAAGACATGACCAAGCTCCAGTCAAGCTGAAAGCACACTCCCTTCTTTGAATGAGAACAAAGAAATCACAATCACACATCTTCTGAACTCTAGTAGTTGACTGCATGTATGATCTTAGTCCACAACAAACAAAAGGTGGAACACGTAAGCTAAAAATCTCTTTCCTTGTATCTCCAGACCTGCTCGGTTGGTCATTCTGCAGCTCACCAGGTGTGTGGTCTGTCACTGAGCAGCAGTGCCTTGCTCATGTGTTTGAGTACTGGTTAATTGTCCCTACTTTGAAGACCTTTCCTGATTTTCTTTTTTTTGGCTAAAAAAGGGAGATACTCACTATTAAGGCAAGGGAAATACCACAAGGGAAAAAACTTGAACTCAGCAACTGGTTTAGAGCAAGTGATGTGATTGTGAGCAGTCCTTCAATTAAGCCAGCTGAAGAGTGCTTTCCAAAATTCATTTTGCTGTTAAGCTTAAGGTGTCCTGTAAAAGGGCCCTCAAGCTAAGAAAAACTTCTGTTTTGCTTCTAAAGTAATATAAAAGCTGTTTTGGATTTACAAGTTTCTTAATTTTCAGGAGCTGAAAGTGGTCTCTCAGCAACTGGCCAGAAGCAGCAAAGAGCTGGAGCACAACACAGCCAAGCCTTGTGGCCTCCCTCCTCCTGGACAGTGGGAGGTAAGTAGCACATGAACACAGAGCATCCAGTGTGTGTGGGAGACATTCTTACACATGTGCCAAGGGAAACCTCAGCTGGAGAAAGGACGTCACCGTTTTGTTTTAACTTGCTCTACTGGAGTGGCATAATAGACAACAAAGTCTTTTTGCCTGTCTGTTTGCAAAAGGGAGCTCGTAGTTATTTTGCCATGGTTACTGTTTTGCTGTAAGGATTGTGTAGTAGGAGTTTATCTTCACAAATCCTTTTAAAAGGTCACTGCTTATAAGAAATATTCTCAAACTTGTATTTACTTCAGAAACAACTGCTAAATGAGCTCTCCTCCATGTTTAAAATGCCTCTTTATCTTTTTCTGGAGACACAATAGAATGATTTGCACTGGTTATGTTTGACCCTCACTGATATACCAAATAGAAATGAGAAACAAGTGATTATTTGAACAAAGTTCCAAATGTGAGCACTGAAACTGAATAGAAAATTTATGGATGGTTTGTTGTCTTCTTTTATTGAGCTGGTTGATTTCTGATCTCAGTAACACTTCTGTTTTTTTACTCACCTTGTTTAATTGCTCTAAGTTTGCAAAAAATCTCCACAAATCCACATCCAAGAGAAATTAATTACTCTGGAGGTATTTTAGGGTGTTCATAAATATCTTTAAAACCAAAGCAAATCCATATTATTTACAATTTGTGCCAATTCAATGTATCTTCCCCCCCAAAAAACAAATCATGTATTTGTACTGTAATTATTATGAAATGATCATTTGATTTGGGGAGGGCAGAATATGGCATTCTGAGAAAAGATTTCTGATCTGACTGAAGGCTAAATACCGGGTTTTGTGTGTGGAAGAGGGTATGAGTGATGTGTCTGGGGTTTCTTTGTGACTACCACAGACTACCGCTACGTCCCTGCTGTGCCCTCTGGCAACTGAGCCACCTGATGATTCTCTGCATGAAGGAATTAGTAACATCAGAGGCACAGTTACACATTTCTATGACCTTTCTAACTGTTTTCCTTCCTACTCCATGCATCTAAATAGTTTAGAGTTAATAAGGGGAGAAAAAAAATTGTTGGAATAATGTAAGTAGAGGCCCTGTGAAGATTTTTCATCTCTTTGGGTTTTTTTATTAACCTCCATTACATGAAAACTGCATGTGTATTTATTAGCTCTTTAAGATTTTATGTTATTTAAGCTGATTGAGCTGTACGGAATCTGACCTAAATCTGAAAAAGGCTTAAAATTTATGGATTACAAAGTAGAATTTTTGTTTATGGGTAAAAAGCATTAATGAAAAACCCATCACCCAGTTGCCAAGACTGAATAGCTAGTGAGAGTGTTTGCTTAGCCTTGTGTAATTCTTTAGTTACCATGAACAGGTTGACCTGAGAGCTTAAAGAGGATTTATGGTGGTCTTAAAGATCCCTGTGGAGTTTCATTAAAATCAGTGGAATATTTCTATACTTGGAAGAAAGTCGGTATCTGTAAACTGGTTACCCAAATGCAATGGGTTCTTTCTTTGGCAGGAGAGTTTGGGAAGCTGGCATGGGCTGAATAGTTCATCATTCATGGGTCATGCAGAGCAGGCTAAGGCTTGTCTGTGGTTTCCTACATCAGATTCACCAAGGGGCCTGCATGTCTGCTATTATCATCCCTCCCAGTATTCACCACTTTTCAATCTTTTCAGATTTCTGAACAAAGTGTACAGAAGGAAAGATCTTTCCTCCTACCTTGGACCAATAGCTGGTCCTGTCATTCCCTTTCATCTTACTTCCTGTTCTGTCCCACGAAGGAGGAATTCAGCCCACTCCTCTATTTCCATTACTTTGCAGTACTTCTTGTACTGTCCAGGCTAACTTTTCAGCAACATGGAAAATGTTTCACAATCTCTTTCCTTTGACTAATAAAAATCAAAATTGTCTGTGCAGAATAAGAGAAAAATATAAGAAAATGTTTATGGAAGTTTCCATCCTTTTAAATGGATACATTTAATTTTGATGTGTAGTGACTTTAAATAGTGCAGCTATTCTTGTAACTGTGTGTAATATTCTTGTTCATATTTCAAGCTCTTAAAATTCACTAGGATGGAGGTAATACAGATTTTTTGGGAGAGGAATTGTTTTTAGTATGCTCGTTTTTATGAATATTTAGAACTACAGGTCTGCTGAATTCTGAGGTTTTCATGCTCTAGTCAGGATAATCTAACCATAGCTCTATATGAAATTAAATGAAGAGGATAATGTTCCATACTAGTAATAGAGAAACATTCAGTTGTAATAGTACAGTACAGAACTAGCTGACTGGAGAATGGCTTCAGTTCAGCTTCACGAGAAGAATAGTGGGATATCAGTTGAAATTACTGAGAGAATACACAATCAGATGGTAATTGTAAAGCACAAGGTTGCATCACTAGCAAGTGATGTTTAGAAGAAGATATGCCATCGTAAAGACAGAAACCAAAGGGAACTGTGAAAACAGGATGAGCAGGCAAGATGGGAGGAAAAACCAAGTGCTTAAGTAATTCCTTATAGACGCCTAATGAGAGGTTTCAGGTGGCTTTGTGTGTGCCATGCTGACAGCAGAATAAATAATGTAATTATTTTTGCAAAGTGAAATCTGAAGTTACCATCTTGAGAACCAACAAATGATCCAGAAAATAAGTGCATTCACTTGTGAAAAGTTCCTACACTGCTACTTCTTTTTTCACCTGTCAACATCTTTCTGCTCAGTCTGTTTCTCATCTATAAATTCATGCCGAGATTCACTCTATTGATTGAAGGAGAAAGAAAACCACCAATTGTTTCATCCAAATTATTTATAATATAAACACATTGAATTTGAAAGTAATGCAGTAGGATAATCTATGTTTGTGGGATGTTCTATCAAAAAATAGTGGTCAGCTTGCAGGTGCTAAGGAATTGAATCTGTTGTGCTGCTGTTGAAAAGCAGGGATGGATGATAACTTCTTATTTTCCAGATGATAAAATCAAGGTTCCAAAGGACTATGTCTTTATAGTTACTTGGAAATTGTTTTGTTTACTCCTAAGGTGGCCACTATCATCTTACTGACCTGCAAAGCGTGATTCTTACTGGGATTTTCTTTTTGCCTGGGCAATTACCTTACTGTGAATGTCTAGCCATTTGCCAACACTTCATGTGAAACTTGGCAGGTATATATTTCCCCTTAAGTGCATGAATAGTCACTTGATTACTTATTAACTGGCAGATGAACTCTGAGGTAGAGAACTGGGATTTGATGTGCGTAGTAGGACACGGAGATTATACTTTTTTTTACGATCTGACAGTGGCATTGCTTGCAATTGCCTTAGCTAAACAATTGAACCATATGGATGATAGCTGCTCCTAACAACAGAGAAGGCTGAGGGCTATCAGGAGGACCAGGTCTGGGACTTAACACTTGAAGGATGGACATATTGGGGCTTGAAAGCCATGTATTGAGGACATTACAATATATAATGCAGGAATTCTTTTGAAGTTTTTCTGGCAGTCCTACTGAATGGGGAACATAGGATTTGTTTATTTATCTTTAGGATTTACAGTAAACTCTCATGTTTCGCATGAAATTGGCCCCCTAGCATGTAGTTTGAGAGGTCTTATGCATGGGGTCTGTTTCTAGGTTGTCTGCAAGCCCATACCACTACAAGGGAAAGGAGTGCTCCTCTCAGCAGTACCTTCCTGAGAGGTGTGCTGAGTGCTACCCAATGCAAATTTTCAGTGTTGGTAACAGTTGAATTAAGATGCTACTGAAACGTAATGATTGTATTAAGATGGGATTTCTTGGGCAGCTGGGTTGTTATACAACAAGTCAGATGCTGATGCTGTAATACAGTACAAGGATAATTCTTAAAGGTGTTATTACTGTGCTAGGAAATTTAGGAGATTTATTTCAGGTTGGCTTCATGGTAAAATTTCGTCAGGGTATCATTGATTTTTAAAGTATCTAGCCTGCTACTAATTTCACAACATACCTGAAGCTGAGGGCTAGAGGGTTAGGGAAGATAAGTAATGGGAAGCATAGTTTTGCTGTGAGTTAAATGATGTTATTTCCCCAGATCAAACTTCAGGTACACATATGGCTAAACAAGCTCTTCAGATGGGTGTGCAAGCCTGTGGAGTGTGGGAGCATACCAAGGTCACTTGGATGTGTATCTACAATCTACCTTTGCAATCTGACAAGCCTGCGCTGATTAATGGCTTACATGCCTAAATTGTGTACTCATGCTTCACACATGAAAGTACAGGTATCTGTGGTTTCCTGGCTTGATGCCTGTAGATGTATTAGATACATTAGATGATTTTGTTGTTTTTTCTGGGGAAATTAAATTATTGAAGTGCTGTGTAATGCAATTTACCAAGTTTTGAGTCTGTATATGATATTTTAACATCTTCTCATGCCTGCAGACCCTGTAGCTTTGTCTTCTTCTTCAGTTTCTGTATGTTTTCCTTACTGGGGTCAGAGGACTGCAGTGATTGAGCAAAAGAAATGCTTGTATTTCAGGGACAAACTCAAGCACCTGAGGAGATATCAACTGCAATAATTCCTCCTTAAAGTCCACTTGTTTTTTTAAACATGAAAAAGTCACAGATTTGCGTCAGAAAGTTATGGAAAATTGTTAAAGACCTTGAACAAACTCGTGGTCTGGAAAAGTAAATGTCCTATATGTATAGCTGTTTCTAGGGTATGGAAAATGTTTGTATCTTTATCTGTCCATAATATTAGTCTAACCACCTATCCAAGGGAACAGACATCTATATAAACCACCTCACTTAACAGATATGTTATTTAAAGGAATATTCACTAGATGAGAATAAAAGCAACAGAAAAGGTCACTAAGGTAAACCTTATAGGGCAGTCACGGTACTGAGATACACGTCAGGTGGTTGCACTGTTACCCAAGCCACTCAGGGAGGATATTTGGACTCCCTTACTCAAACAGTTAGTATGGAAAATGACTTATTGTCAAGAGTAAATGATTTATATGATTGCACAAGGCATTAAATTTAGTATAATGGACATGATCCCGTGCTCCAGGATGACCCTGCTTGAGCAGGGAGGTTGGACCAGATGACCCACTGTAGTTTCTTCCAACCTTACCCATACTGTGATTCTGTGATACTTTGTGGGCATATGAGATATTAAAAGAGGAAGAAGAACACTTCAAATAGACGAGCCCAGCTCCTTCAAGTCATTGAAAATTAGCTGTCTTGGCAGTTACTGGGAAGACTCTTCATTAGCTTATTTGCTTTCAGAAATAGCGCAATCCAGTTTCCCACCCAGTCTCTGACATGCTGAATGGTGCAAGGAGAGAATAACTCAGAGTAAACTCAAGGTTTGGTTTTATCAATGTTTTCTTCCATGGTAGTGTTGGTTTAGCATCTCACCTTCTCTCTACCACATATACCTCTCTCTGTGCTCCTCCTCTTTTCCTTTTTGTTTATTTATTTTGGCTGATTATTTTTAATCAGCATCAGTTCAGCAAGTTGCAATGCTGAGAGAGATGTGCTGGCATTCCTGACTGAGGGCTGTGTGTGGGAAGGCTGCTTAAAATGAGCATAGGTGCTTTAAGAAAGGTTTTTGCAAGTACACCCTGGAAGAAGGGAGATGTTCATTAAAATTGAAGGACGGAGATATGATTTTACCCAGGACAGTATTTAAGTCAGTCTTGAAGGGGGGTTGCCAACTGTCCTAGTATGCTTCCAGAGGGAGAGAATAATCTGACATTTCAATAGTTTTTACTGGCTGTGATAAGAAGAGATTAGCTGTTAAGGAATTATACTAATGACTCGGCTGAAGGAGGAGCTGAATATAGGCTTAACCCAGACCTTGGACCAAATTAAACTTGACAAAAAAGCTTTAAAGCAGAACTTGGTGATTTTTTTCTTAATATTTTTTGCACATTCTAATATTGATCAAGACAAAAGATAGAAGTCATAATACATCATCCAAACCACCTTTTGACAATCTTTCCTGCTGGTGGCTATGAAAAATCTTGCTTTTTTTTTTCTACAGTTTCTTTTTTTTTAAAGGTGCCTGGATATAGTCCAGAGCCAATATCCTAGCTGGCATGGAGTGGCTTCCCTCTGAAGTGACTATAGGGAAGTGGCACCAAGAAAAGTTGTTCAACATTCTCCTGTTTAGCCATCTGCATTCAATGTCTTCAATTTCTCCCCAGAAGTTTCCTATAGAACACACAAATCTTCATCTTGTCAGTGAGACATGCTTATGTACTACAGTTTTGAACTGGATCAGACCAGACTCTTCCCACAATAGGTACAGATCACTTGTTTTCACATCCAGACCAGAAGATCTTTCCCTCACCTCCTCTCTCCATTTCCATTGTAAATTCAAATGTTAAAGAGTGGGTTGGAAATTGCAACAATTCAGAAAATCTAGGAGGCCTCTTCTGCAATGAACATGTAATTTCAGATGCACGCACACATCTCCTAAACCTTGCCTAGGGAACTGTGTTGTGTAAAAATGCTTAGACTGTATCAGTCTGCTCCAAACCTGTCAGCCTCAAACATCCTCAAGGGGATCATGCAGTGAAGTGAGCACGACTTCATCAGCAAGAGGGGGATAGTTATTAAGGGAAGTACTATCTCCTGCTCTCTGTTTTGTGGGGAAAAAAATAATACTTTACTTCTGTAAACATCTGAACATCTTAAGGAAAGGAACATAATCAACATAATTTCTAATAAAACTTTTACTTTCTGATAATTGCTTGTAAGACCTTGATGCAATTCACTCTACAGGTCTATGGCATGCAACACTCTATCTTGCCTGCACTAACTTACAAAATTCATGTTATTTATGTATTCTTCTTAGTTTGTAGGATTAACAACCCCCTGCATCCAATAACAATCCTAGATCTGCTTTGCTCGTGTATGAGAACAATTTTGACCTGTTCTGCTAACTTCTTTGCTCCCTTTTCCCTTCCACAAAGTTTTGAAGAATGCCATTCAAGATTATGACATGTTTCACATTCTTAAAGCTGAAATTTGACACTGCTAAGCCAAATAACCAGACCTTTGGGTAGTTAGTCCCTAGTGCAGAGCTCCCCAATGATCCGGCTGAAATATGGCGTGAAATATAGCTAAATGTTTTGGGGAGAGGGCTACCTCTGAAAGAAAATCTGATTTAAAAGTTTAGTGAGCTGGTGACAGGTATTTCACATAGCAAATCTACAAATTAGAGTTGTTACATAAATACAACTCATTGTTCACTTCTATCTTAGAGTGAAGTGGATTAATTAAAAATGTTGAAAAGTCAGGCTTAGATAAAACAAATATAGGCATACCTTTGTATGGGTAGTCCGCTCTTCTGAAAGAAAGTGAGATATTCTACTTACTTGGTCAGAAAACAAGCAAGCAATATGATTTTTGTGTTAAAAAGAACTCATTTGTGAAGAGAAATGTACTACATAGACTTGGACGTTGGCTAATTAGCTTCACTATTATGGAGAAAGGAGAATGCATTTGATATCCAGAATGTGTTCTATATTTGAAGGGGGGAGAAATAGCTTTTGATCTCTAGGGCAAAACTAACCAGTTAGTAAAGAGCTGTACACCTATTTGACACCATCCACCTTCAGTGGAATGTGTGTTTAGGCAGTTTGTGTAAGGTCAGAGTCAAGCATGTTTATGAAGTTAACTGGTTGTGCATGTAATGGAAGGTCTTTGAGAGCAGATTTAGTAGCAAACCTGGCTTGTACAATGCCTCTCCTTTTGTCCCTGTGGAGAGCTGAATGGTAGTTTGCTGCCATGGAAAGATGGGAGGCTAGCTCCTCCCTTGCTGATTTGTCTTTACTGATGCTGACACTCATTGGACCAGGGTTTCTTTTTTTTCTTTTTTTTTTTTTTCCTCCCAGGAAAGATTGCACAATTGCCTGTTCATTTATGGAGATGGACATAAAAAAGGAGGAGGGGATAATGAGTGGCAGAGCTAGGTAAATGGAAATAAATAAAGGAAATGGGACCTCTTCCTTTGGTAGCAGCAGATCTTAAGTTTGGCTCAGACAACTTAATACTTGGTTTTATTTGAGTTAGTACTGTCATTCAGTAGAACAGAACAGAGAACTGCCCATCAGGAATAACGTTGTTAAAGAGTTGAAGAGTGGGTTGAAAGAAAATAATCTTATAAAATCTAATCCAAACCCAGACAAATTACTTAGTCTTGTTCTTCCATAACCCCACCAACAGCTGTACTGGCCCACCAGGCTGAATGGACAGGGCTGGGAAAGAGTGGTCATGTACAGGAGCAGACTGGGCCAACCTGGTCACCAAGAGACAAGGCTGGAACTGATGCCTCTTCCTGATTAGGAAAGAAAAATCTCCCTTCCTGTTGAGTGTGGAGTTAGTCTGCTCTATCAAGGGATTGTGCCTCAGCTTGCAGCTCAGGGTAAGAACTGGGGTTTTGTATGTGTGCTGGACCATGATGGACCAACGCTGAGTATGATAGACTGAAAAAGAGGTTGCATCCTCCTATTTTTCTTACCTGAGCACCCATTCATGGCATAGGGCTTGGGCAGGAGAGTCTCCTAGGCAGCATAGCAGAGTTGGCTATCCAAGAGTTTCTGGGTGGGTCAGTGGGACTGCCATAGCTGAAAGGATCTTCTTGGCTTGGAAGCTTTGATCTGGGTACATCAGACTCTGGAGCTGCTGTAGTTGTCTTGGACTTGTCTTTGGAAGACAATAATTTTGCATGGACACAAGAAGGCAACGACAATGAGGAAATTGTAATGCACCAAGGTGGACTCTTAAAAATGTGGTGGAGAGAGCCAGTGTATTCCTTTTGATTCCCCATGTCAGAAAAGTCCTGAAGTGAGAGTGCTTGTGAGGCAGAGGCCATTCTTAGACTCCTTAAAGTTGGAGAAGTGGAGATTCTGGCCAGAGCATGACGGTTGAACTGGAAAGGCACATGGTGGCTCCCATTGCACTCCTCTGTTGGAGGCTTCAGAAGACTCTGTATAACCTTGTCCCCTGAAGGCAAGCTAGTGTCCATGCAAACTGGTACTGCCTGTATTTCACAGGAACTGAAGACATCCTCTAGGCTGCTGCTTCCAGACAAAGTAACGTTTTCTTTATGGAGATCAGCTTCCCTGTTTAGAAGTTCCGCACTGGAGCAGGTTTCTTTGACCAGGTCTGGAGAATAATCAGAGCTTGGTTGTTGCATTAGTAATTTGCAGCATGAAGATTTATATCTACATGTACCTAGGAAACATGATCAAAAAACATAATCTTGCCATATGACCTTTTAAATGGGAAAGTATGCAAACTTAAAACAAATCTAAGCAAAACAATGTAGATATGTGCACTAGTACAGAAACAATTACCTGCACATCGAATCCTCCTAAAATGCAGGTTCCTACAGTTTCAGGACCCAATTTTGGCAAGATGTTTGAACAGCTGTTAACTTCGAGTCTGTAAACGGTGTCAGCATCACTCCGTAGATCTAATTTGATCTACTAAAGAGTAACTGTATTTAGAAACTCTACTCATCTGGTACTGCAACCACCTAATTTCCAATTGCCATTCCCCAATTGGTAAGTGAGATTGTAACACTGCTGTACATGGGATAAAACTGAAGTCACTAGCATTCGGGACTTGCTGCAAAATTCTTGATGTATAAATACTAATTACCCACTGAATTCTTAAGCAAATGCAATTTAACAATTAGTTAAGGTTCTCTAATTGCTCTTGCTTTCTTTTCAGTGGGGAAAATACTTTGGAGTAAACATTATGTGTAGGTTGAAATCAAATAACAAAGAAAATTGTTTAAGTTAGTAAATTATCTGTTGGTTGATCATCAAGTAGTCTTGTGTTCTGCAATACATGAAACTTTGTTCTAAGATATTTTCATGTCTCGTCTCTAAAACCAGACTGACACTTCAAATAATAATGAAGATTTTGAATTTAACCTCTTTAATTTAGCTTCTTTGCTAAGAGGACTCTTTAATCTGTCCATGATTACTCGCTTATTTGGGGAACTTTCACTAATTAGAATTAGATTATTCAAACATATTTTGGCTGTCTTCTTGAGTTATTGAATATCTCACACTGAATATAGTTTTTTGGTCTAATTATGTAGTCCAATAACATTGATTTTATAAAGTGATTAGAAACAAGTTATTTCATCAAGTGTCCTGGTTCAAAGTATTGTTTTTTACAAACTCTTCAACCAGTCGAAGATGATAATTCAGATTCTTAAAGGAAGAAAAAGCGTGATTCTTTATGACAGAAATGGATTCTTTTACATCTGTAGTGAATAGTCACAAATATATTAATGTCTATTAGTTTGTCATTAATAGATAAGAGCTAATTAACACACGTTTATTAAAAATCATGTTTCAGATATAGCAGAATGAAAATAATAAAAACAAATTACTACTATTTTCCTCTTCTGAATGAAGGTATGATTGCATACCATTGCTCTGAAATTTGGTGATATTGCTTTTTAATAGTTCAAGACTTTTATTTTGTGAAATGAAATCACATCTCACTTATTGTTTGACCAGGTATTCTCCTTGCTTTTTTAATTTTTTTTCCATAATCACCCCTTCTCCAGGCAGAATTTTGCAAGTCAGCATGCAGTTTCCAAATATTCATGTGAATAGTGTTCTGTTGCAGAAGTAGAAAACTATAAAGGCACTCCATGGAAATGTGATACAAAAAATATGCTCATTTTTTACTTTGCAGTTTACCAAGCTTTTTTTAAATAAGTCAAAATGTACAAGTTTCTTTAGGAGTCCTTATATATTACTTTTATGAGTAGAAAATCTCAGCAACTAAATATTTGTAAAGAAAATACATTGTTAAAAAAAGGTGCAGAAATATATCACACATATGCAGAATAATTATGTGATTAAACTTACCAAAGCAGCCAAGTGAAGTGCCACCAATTTCCAATATGCCACATCCTTTTAAATCTAATTTTCAACAAGTGCTTGGTTAACTGATGCTAGTCTTTTAAGGGTAGCATTTTGTCTCTTAAAACCTCCTTACTGAATGCTGGTGGAGGTAACAAGTTTTTTTCTTGTAGATTTGTTTCTAGGGGATTTGTTTATCAGGTCAGACAGAAGTGGCTTCAGGATCAATGCCTGTAAACAAAAGGTAATATTCTCCATACATTCGATTAAACTTCACACCTTTTATATATTTCTGGACTTTTCATATCAATAAAATTTGGAAGAGACATCTCAGGCAGGTATATAATGCATTTCAAGAGCAGATTAAATGCTTCTGCCCTCCAAAAATCTTTTTTTTCTGTCCCACTCATCTTGATTCATTCAGTTGATCTAACTAGGCATGGTTCATCCTTCATGGAAGTACAGTAGTGATATATCCCTAGGTTATGTTATTTACAATTAGTTTTTAATTTTAAAAAATGTGCTAACCAGCTGAGTGATTTTGAACACAAATTCTAGTACCAGAGTATTTGAGAATTCATCCAAATATTGATAATTCACTGTTTTGTTTTGTTGCAGAACTGATAAGAAACCATCAGAATTGATTTAAGCAGTCTTTGGTCAGGTGAATTGAAAGTGAAACTTGGGAAAAGATGGTTTATTTGATAGACAACTTGTGGGGAAGTATTAACTCCTACAAATCTTCAAATTTGTTGTGTAACTAACACATTTTCAGAGGATTTAGTGAACACTTTCAAGTGCAGACAACCTTTACAGTACAATGCTTTTCTTTTCTGTAAATTTTTTTTATAAAACTCATCCACAAACCAAATCAAGATACCCCAAAAGTAAGTGCCTTCGATTTTGCATAGCATTGGATGTGTCCATGGATTATTCTGAGAGAAAGAAGTGAGAAAACAAAGACTTTATTTGCAAAACTGTGACAGTGTTACAGGGTTTATATTAGTATTTATCCAGTTTGTTTCTAAGAAAAAGAGATGCACTCACCCTGTCTGAGAGTTGATAATAGAAATGTATTTAGTTTAAGAAGGACTTTTAGGAACATAAGATTTTTTCTCTCTCTTTTTTTTTTTTTTTTTCTTGTTCCAGTGTGTGTGGGAGGTTGGACAAGATTATTTTTGGTTTTTTGTTTGTTTGATTTTTGGTTTTTTTTTGTGCAGAGTACTCTTTATGCTGCTCTCAAGGTCATGTTAGTTTCAGGATCACATGAAACGGAACAAACTTTGTTGCTTGATGAAATATGCAAATGTCTGGAGATCCTAAATTGTTCAAAACTGCCCTTCCCACAGGAAAGACCTGGGCATACTGCAGCTGGGCAAACTGGAGTGGTGAGGGTCTCCAAGAAGTGCAGCCTCAGGGGTAAGGAGGCAGGCAGTCAGCAAGCAAAGCCAGACCCTTCCTGGGGAAAACACATCTCTCTGTTGGGGAGAGTGAGTGCTATGCCCTCTGCTCCTGGCATTCTTTACATTTTTGTGTAGTACATCAACAGGCTCTTCTGCTGCCTAATTGAAATCTTTCCTGTCCTGTAAAGCTACTGGTATGATTTTACTCCCATAAATTCTGATAGCAATGTATCTAGGGGACCCTTTTCAAGCACCAGTCCCCAGATCAGTACAGGATCTACAAGACCAGACCTTAATCCTGCTCCTTAGCTCATAGAAGCCTAATCTAAATCTAACCCAAAATTCTGAATGTCTAAGCATTCAAATAGTGCTATTCTGTTTGCTTTTATGCAATTCAAAGGACAACAGAGGTTGGTGGGCTAGAATACCAATACCTATGCTGGGGCATTGATAACTGTCATGTGGAATTCTTTTTGAAAGAGACAGTTGGGTAGATATTAGTAAAAGAAAGAAGTTAGAGTGCTAGCCTGAGATCAGGGCTCACTTGAACTACTTTCTGACATATAGTGCTGGATCTGGTTTAGGTGGCTTTGGGTATAGCTGGGCAGAAACTTTGTTTTGAGGTAATTTTTAATCAATTAATTCTGACTGTGACCTTGGAGGGCTTTTTTTGTTTGTTTTTTTTTTTTTTTTTGGTGTTTTTTTTGTTTGTTTGTTTGTTTGTTTGGGTTTTTGTGTTTTTAGTTTTTAAAATTTTATCTGAGACTTATTCATGATGTGATCAGTATACTTGAATTAACCCACTAGTTTACATAAAGAAGTTATTCTATTTCTTTCCCATTTTCTGGTGTTATAAATTAAAAACTATATCTAACTTCCTTTACCCAGAATTAAAAATATTCTTAAAGTTTTAAACACTTCTCTAGTGTAACTTGGGGGCCTAGGGGGACTAGGATGTAGTGAATGGATGTATATGAAATCATAATTGCCCTCATTTTTCCCAGAATTCACTGCACTGCTTGTCTTGCCTCTTAGACTTAATTATGATAAAGAAAGTGCCCCTCTCAGCTTGAACTATGTGTACCTGACTCCTTCACAACATCAACATTAACATTACGTTAACTACTACCCTTTCCAAACAGTTATCATCCTAGGTCCAACTATAAACTCTACTTAAACTTTGCCATAGCATGAATACCTTGAACTGTAATTTTCACCCTCAGAAGAAAATGTAACCAAGTCATTTAACTGGCTAAGCTCCAATTGTCTTGCACGTGCTTTAATTAAATTAGATGAATGGCCTAAATATTAACATTTATACTCAAATTTCAGCTTTTTGTTAACTAACTTTACTCCAAAATACATCTCCAATCTGAAGTTAAAATTAATCTGTTGTCTTTTATGCATCTTTTTCTGGTAGTCTCCCTTGAGCATAGTCAGTGCCTCAGTTCTTTGACCTTTGCTGACATGTACTGCAGTGCCTTAACCATGGTCTTTTAACCAGCTGCAGGGTTTGCCAGGTGACTCCTACCAGGGTTAATCTCCAGATTAGACCTATGCCCCTTTATGGGTCAAGATGATACTTCAGGTCAGTGATCTCTCCTAACTTTGAACATTACCAGATCTATCCTAAGCATTTTCTCCAGCCCTGCTTTTGTGGTTGTTCCAGAAATACACACACCCAGATGTCCTCACTGGCCTCTGCAGTCACCTTCTGAACTGGCCTATTAATCATGCTGCTAAGCTTCTGTGTGCTGAAACCTTATGCTCTGTGTCACCTCAGCAGTGTAGACCAATGGCTGCTTCAGCCAGTCCTCTCCCTTTTCACCCGGAAGGCCACTTCTTAATGTAGAGATCTCCAGATTTTCTCTGTACAACTTTTTATCCTCTCATTTGGTTTACCGTTAGCGTTAGGGTAGCCTCATTTGTTTGCAAGAACACTAACTATATCCAAACAGATCAAACATGTTCTCAGCTTTGCTGCCTTGCCTCTTAAGAGTGAAGCAATTCTGATAATTTATTGTTTTCTAGTTTATCTCACCCAAAACTTAAGCTGACCTGTAGCCTTTAGGCTGATACATCTAAATAGATCTCTAGATAACGAGTGAAGCTTAGTCTTAGGGTAGAGAAATAAATGAGTGCAGCATTATCTAGAAGTACCTCACAGCTCTGTCAGGGACCTCCCTGCAGCTGTAACACACCTAGCTGGTCTTTTGGCTACTGACAACCTCTTTAGGATGGAAGGTCCAGGAATAAAATGATGTGGTCCAGGACTATGTACCTACAGCAATATCCTTGCAGGTCCTTTAGGTTAGCAGAGTTGCCTGGCAAAGTCCTCAGCTTTCTTCCTGGGTTTGCAAGCATCACTTGTTACATTTGCTCTTTCTTGTGTTTTCCTGAGGTGTCTCTCTTATTCTGTATGAGATTATGTGTCAGATACAAATTATCTCTTATTGCTGACAAGTGGAGAATGTCTCTCACATGTTGGCAAGGACAAACACCATCTCAGCTATACCTGGCTCACTAGGGTCCTGGGTTGCATCGAGGTTATAGGATAGGCTCATAGAGGGACCTGTGCTGTATTTTCCATATACCAGAAAATGTCAGGTTGCTGATTATCTGTTACGTCTTGAAAGGTTTCTGTGCATCAGCCAGAGGAGCCTTCTATTACAATGCCCCAGCCTTTAGGAGGTTTGCTCTTAAAACCTTGCACCTTCTCTACACTGAGGTATAAAGCTTTCTCTTCTTCACTCTTCTTCCTCCAATCCTGTTGGAAATTTGGGGCTTTACTGTGTCAAATAACCTCCAGAATTTGGTATGTCCTGAGTATACATATTACATTCTCTGAGTGCTACTGGCAGGTTAATTCCTCAAATGGATGCTTTCTTCTGAGTCCATATGACATGCTTGACAGCCCTTCCAAAACAAGGAAAGAAAATGGCCTGTCTTTGCAATCCGGATAATAGCCCTGTGTCAGCTTTGCAGTATGACTTGGTCTTAAAAATCAGGCTGTGCATCCCACCTCATGTGCTGCACTCTTGCAGAAAGCACTGTGGGCTACCAGTATCAGGGCATGGGTATGTTGTGGGTTTACAGCTGGAATGCAAGTCAGTGCCAAGAGTTGCAGGGCAAGCCAGGTAAAAGTTGGTTCTAAGGTCAGACAGTCTATATGCTCTGTGTGTGCAGGCACCCTAGAGAGAGCATGAACTTCAGAACACACTTGGACTCTTATCTCTTGATCTATCAGTGAGATTCCTCATAGAGCATTTCTCTGGTGAGGAAGTTGGCAGATGTGGTCTCAGAATGGACACTTGCACAAGACAGAGCAGATGTAGTCACACTAATAAACAGTAACTTGGCAAAAATAGCTAATTCTTGCAGTCCAAATTAAAACATCTGATATCCTACTTTCCATATACTCTTCTCTGTATAACTCTTAACAGGCTTAGAGCACAGATGTTGTTGACATCAGCTGCAGCTGTAAGAATTTAGCTCTGTTGGTAATCAGACCGTTGGTCTCAAGTACCCAGGGAAAAAAGAGCATGCACTTAGTGACCCCTGCAAAAAATTCAGTTTAAATGGCTTGGGCAGCATCACAAAGAAAATACTCAGTAGATTAAGACACAAAATATGTTCTGGGGAAACACCCACATGAGAGCTCCCATCTCTTTCCCTATAAATGCCAGCTTCAGTCACTTCATGCTTCTCAGATTTTGAACAAATAAAGAGCAGTGATCCAAAGACAGCAGTACTTCTACACGTGTTAGTGCTGATTCATTCCATGAGCTAGGACATCCTGTACCCTGAGGAGGGGTCTCATCCAACATACAGCATGAATGTGTGATAAGGCCCATGGTAACACCAGAACTGGATGAAATGAGGCAAGGGGCTGTGCAGGTTGTGCAATCATTGCTCCCTCACCTTTCCTGAAAGAACCAAAAAAGGTACCAATGGGGATTGTTGCTCTGCTACTTTCTCATTCCTGGTTGCTTGGCTTTGCAATCAAAATACTGATCTTCTAAAAATCTACAGCCTCCTTCTTCCATCCCTAATTAAAGAAAAAATACAGGAACCCTCCTCTTTTCAGTTAATGAGGAAAGCCTTGGTTTGTCCCAGAGCTGCAGCCCCAGAACATGAAAGTTCGTCTGGTCCTTTCAGTAAGTATGGACAGAAACCTTTTGAAATTGTCAGAGAAACACTTTTGACATTTTCCCAAGGCTTTACCTTAGACAAATTTTGGCAGATTTCATAGGACAAACAAAAATTACACAAAAATAATTTCTCTATTTGTCAGTAAAATTTCAAGTGACTAGTCCAAAACTAGACTTATAAATAAAATTTCCCATTTTGTTATTATCGTACCAATTTTTATCCTCTAGATTTGCTCTCAATAATATAGAACATTATTTCCTGAGAAACTTCTGTTAATGACAGACACCAATTCTATGGAATTTCTGCCAATTGGCTAAAATCTCGCAAAGCAAATGGGAATTTAACAGTAATGAACAAGTATCGTATGATATTGCCATGCACTGTCAATTCTGCCTTTAATAATAAGAGTATTCTTTTACTTAAATCAGTAGGCAGTAATACTTTTACAGAAGTTAATAAATGGTGCAGCCTGCACTCTCACTTTTACAGAATGATTTTTGTATAAAGCATTTAATTTTGATCTTCAATTGGAGCAATTAAAAATATTATCAATAGAAGAAAAACAAAACAAAGCCAAAAATAGTCCCATTAATTGCTATTAATAGAAAAACTTTCTAAAATGCTATGAAGAGCAGAGACTTCTTCAGAACTATCTTATATAAAATTTCCATGCTCATTTTGTGCATATCCCAAACTAAATGGAGAAAAGTCTGAAACCCAGAAAGCAGTGACATCCAGAGTATAACTAATATCCAAAGTGGATAAAAGGCAGAGATTTGAGATCATCTGTAGATATTTGTATTAGGATAATGATATGTAACATAATAGTGAAGGAGCAGCTTTGTTCTGAGCAAAGTAAAGCAGAAATTACTTGACTGCCTTGGCAAAACTTCCCTCTATGTAACTTTGCTCTGCACCTAGAGAAGTATTGTTTCAGTGGAAAATGCTTTTAATGTTAAAAATGTCACTTCCAGAACTGGAACCGTTCCATTTGAAGAGTTTCTATGTCTAAAAGAAAACATTTTTTGAATATTATTACATGTAATATGAATTTCTTCCAAACTGCATAATACAAATCTACTCTTTTTAAGAAAACTTTATTCAGATTGATTTATACTCCCTTTTATGCTTCCTCTTCTCTTCTGAGAGTTTCTTAGGAGTTCTTTGGGTGTCAGCTTGAATTTTAGCATCTTGGTTATAACATTGATAGCTGTTAGCAACCTAAGTAGTTACTTTCCTGTCAGATACAGTGCCTGGCTTTCATTTATCAGCACCTAGTTTAAATACGTGCTGTTATGCAAAACAGAATGCTGAAACAGATCTAGGAGACAACAGCCAAGGAATCAAACCTGAGTCTTACCTGGCAGATCAGAAATGTTCTGGCCTGCTTTCTCCAATTTCCTTTCAAGGTATTTGGGAGAATGATTTATGTCATCCATGTTCAGACGGTCACGCATTTAAAGCAACTATTTTCAAGCTCCTCTGTAGTCTGTGATAAAGCCTCTAATGCATGTAGTGTGCTTGAGGGGATAATTCATCTGAGTTATCATCAAACCTGGATTCTAGACCTCCAAACCTGTGTCTTCCATGCATCTGCACTTGGTTTCAGATAGTTATATTTTCATCTCTGCTAGTTGATTATTGCAGGTATAATGAAGGACGGAACAGTACTTTTCCAGCTGAAGGCAAAGCCATTTTGAAATGGAGAAAGAAGTCAGCTAACAAATTATCAATCAGGAACAGAAAGCTGAAATTTTGGTTCTTGAATGTTGATAAATGAGTCAGATTCTTTTACTTTTAATGTGGTTCCCAGGACATCTGTCTCTAGATTGAAAGCCACAGTTTTTTCTCCCAATGAGCCACATAACCACCCTTTTCACAGCTCAGTGTAAAAACTGCAGGTAGAAGAGTAACACCAAATCCGAAGGACGCGGCACCGTTGTTACCATGAGCTGTACTATAGTAGGCTGTTATGGTGACGGATATTGGTTGGCCACCTATGGGGTAAATCACAAGACAAAGGTGTAGATGAAAAATCATAGTTTTACATAACTTTCTATTAACTAGCCTCTATTCTAGCCTTAAGGATATTTACTTTTTCCTGGCCAGCTCTGGTCTGTATATCGGATACCACCTGTGTGTGATACCACCAGGAAACACGTAACACTGGGAACAAAAAGTTTTGAGTCTCCTCTCCACACTGCCACTATTCTTAGGCACTGGTTTTAAATCCAGACAGCTGGATTTACATATATCCTGCCAAGACATGTTGTAAACAATGACATCTGTTTCTGTTTACTCATCAGTGGCTTCTCACATGACAGTCACAGCAATGAAAAAGACAGGATTCACATGAGATACCTACAAACATTTTTTGATTCTGCATATACTTTTTAGGACCTAATGTGCTGTGAGAGGAGATTAATTCAGAACAAACCCTCCCCTCCACCCTCCAATATTTTGGAAAGGTATAAACTCCTATCTAGTCTCATCAAATTCATTCAAAGTTATTATCTAAATTCAGTAAATTACACTTATTTTCCAACTGAGGAATATATCAGGACGGTAGAAGGATGAGTTAAAGGGAATTTCTGCAGCTTACTTACCTGCTTACCAGATGTTACTGTTAGTATTAGCTGGGCAAAGGCATTTTTGGTTTTGGAAGCACATACCTGTTTACTATTTGGATATGCAGATAGTGCATCATTCTTTTTTTAATAGGGACATTTGAAACTTGCAGAGGTGATCTTTGGGTGTTAGCAAAAAAAATGTGTGGGAAGCACTACTTTATGATGGCAATAGAATGTATGAATCTCACCATACTTCTAGAACTGCTTCTTGTACCCCCCCTAACTGCTTCTTGTAACCCCTAAGACTGGTGTTCAAGTGATATAGTCAGTTCAGAGCAGCACAGTCACTTGATTTAACCTGAGTTATCCTGACTGATAATTTGTCCTGTTTACTTGTCTGACTCAAACATATAGTATTATGTAAGTACAATGGGATTGACCATCGCCCAAACTGGGAAACATTGCTTTGGATTTAAAATAAATTGTTATTGACAATTTTTTATTTCAATGAAGGAATGATATATCAGTTTTTAGTGCATGTTCATGGGGATGAGAAAAAAGTTATCTCTATTATGAACTGATGGAAGAATTAATATACAATGAATTACTGTAACTCCTTTCTCCTATGATCTGTTTCTTTTAGTATTAGTTTAATACATTAGTATGAATGTATTAAATGATGAGCAGTTTATTGTGTGAACGCGTCTAAAAATCCCTGATCTGCATCCATACATCCTGAAGAACAAATCCAGAGGTACTTTTGAGTAGCTAAAAGCACCACAAAAACAGGCAGTGATTTCCCTAGAGCTGGAAGTAGAGATGGTGCTGTGCCTTTGATATTTAAGAAATAGTTAGATTTTCTGCTATAGCAGAAATTTATCATCTCAACAGGGTATTCATACACATTTCTATATTTTGGATCCTTTAATAGCATGCTATGGTAGTGTATAATTACAGCTACAAACTAGTATGAATAGCAGTCTCCATGGACCAGTCCCCATGGACAGCTAAATTGGTAATCAACACATCTAAGCGATTTATACAACCCTCTTAGGAATAAGGCTTGGAATTTTAGCTGAGTTATTTAGACTAGAATTGCACCCACCCCCTTAGATACATGTTAATCTAAAAGAGGGATTAACAGAGTCACAATCTAGAGATTAGTGTAGTTACAACTCTATTCTCACCACTTGTAGAAAGAATGAAATTATTAGAGCTCAGAATGAAGTTTCCTAAATGAGAAAACAGCCGCATAAGTGCATTCAGCGGGTTTGCTTTTACTCTGGATTTTGTTTTCTTCAAAGGTTGTGGCAGTTACAATGCGTATTGCACAACCCTTTAATGAAGGGTCAGAGTTTGCCAGCAGGATTAAGGCTGAGAAAAAACTACTGGGTGAAAAAGTCCAAAGAGATCAGCATAAAACTGATCCAGAAGGGTACATTCCCTGATGGGAGGTATTGGGTAGCAATAAGGACAACAGTTTCTGAGATTAAAAAGTGCGTTCAATCAGCGGGTTTACAATCAATTATCAAAATGGAAAGAGAACTCAGTTCATAGGATATCCATACTTGCAAGAAGTTTATCTTTAATATTTAGTTATTGTTTTTCAAATGAGAAATAACTCAAGAGAACAGTAGAAACACTAAATGAGAAATGTTAACTTTATTTCCAGTTTGAGTTTTTTATATCTGTTCAAATAGAAAAAACCTCAGAACATACAATAAAATGAAAAGTGACAAGCTGCTGCATGTAGATCTTTGTAAAAAAAAAAAAGATTAAAAAAATTCTCTTTGTTTTTAAAATTAAAATAATCTGATAAATTATTCTGACAGTTACTGAGCTCTTCTTTTTGACTATTGATTAGTCACCAGATGTCTTGTGGACTATTTTTATTTTTTTTTGTTTTTTTTCCACTCAGTCTTTTACACATACTCTTTATTTCACATCAGTTCCTTGGAGATGTTTCTTTCCACATTGCTTAGAGAGAGACTAAAGTTTGTTTGGAGGATCATCCATAAAAAACTTTCTAGTAATTAAGAGAATTTTATGAGTTATGTAGCTGTTCACATTGAGGACAATATTTTGTTAACTTGACATTCATACAGAGTCTACTGTTTTATAATACCATTTCTCCTTGAGGCTTTTCTCCTAAAGAAATAATACTGTGCTTTGAGTTAACTTGTCTGTCACTGACTGACTCAGTTTGTCAGTGGGAAGTCTGTGAGGAAGCAGAAAGTTTTCTTGCCTTGGCTTAAACCGAGACTTCTTTGTATGATCATGTTCAATTTTAGGGTCTTCATTCCTGAATGTGGATGGACATGAATTTTTGCCTGAGAAAACTGAAGTGCTAGAGATCCTTCATTGGCCAGGAAGGAGTCTAAAATTATTTTAGTCTCCAAACTACTACTAATCACAGTTAAAAAAGAACACAAACCCCAAAAAACTCACTCCAAAATCCAAAGTCTATCATAGCAAATAGCTTAGTAGTCAACCACTTTCACAGGAAGTTTTATTCCAGGTTACTTTTTATTTGGTGCGTGCCTGCCTGTTCTTACAAGCTCTTCTCTCAACCTCTCAACATTTTCTTCACAGTTTATAGGGCAAGAAATCAACACATAGGAAAAGGAGCAACTGGAACCTTAAATTTTGAGATAGTAGACAGAAGCAATGGTCAGCATGATGCAAATCATCCACATGGGAAGAAAGCCAGTGACATGCTTTTACCTTGAATCACTGGTGCATTTATCCCTGAGACATTTAGGCATACGCAAGATAAAACCCAGTATTAATCTACCAGGCTTCTATGAAAAGAAATACAAATCAGCACAATACTTATATATTAAAGAGTTTGTTAGTTTGTGTTTAACCAAGACCCCTCTTGCTTTTAGGGACCCCAGCATAGAGATAATCAATTGACTTTCTAACCCACTTCCTGGAGTTTTCCATGAAAAGGCAATTGCTTTTAAAAGGGTTTAGGAACATTTTCTTGGCTTATGACACTGGACGGAGTAAAAAAACCCCATATATTTGCAGTGGAAAAGGTGCATTATTTTTGAGCAAAAGAAAAGCTAAAAATTAAAGATTGGAACTTACGTGGAAATAGCCCTTCCTGGACTGCAAGGCACTGTACTTTTGCAAAGAAAATGAGTTTTCAATTGATAAACATGAGCATTTGGAAAGCATGGCACTTGGAAAAAAAGCTGCTTTTCTGAAAGAAATAGTCTGTGCTTGCATCATGTAAACCAAGCTCCCTGAACTCCAAAACAATTACAAACTATATAGGATGTAACTAAAAAAAAAAAAAAAAAAAAATTATGGCAGTCTAGGGAGTAATGAAAGATGCTATTCACAATTATTATTAACATCACTATTAACATCTCTTACATGTTACTTTAAAGGCAGCTTGGTTACAGGCAAGTAGAATAAAGTGATAAAACTGAACTAGTGTGGAGTCAAACACCAACAGTACTTCATGGCGGCTGTGTAATTATTGTTTAAGCAGCGTAACTTCGAAGCAACAGGGATTAGGCTTTTGACAGGTTATCCTCAAGAGAAAATCATAAACAAACAACAAATCTGAGGGAAATGGAATACAAAGGCTTACATTAACTCAAGAGAGTTAACACAGTTAACCATTAAACATCAGGAAATGCCACAATTCAGTCTGGCTCTGTAATTGTGCTGCTGCTTTTTCCTGCACGTTGTAGAACAGGCTGATTACATGGGTGTCTGAAGTCCATCAAACAGAATCTAACAGATATAATGGCCTCACACAGATATAAAGCTATGTATTTGTTCAGTATTTCTCACCAATATGTCTGTAGCCAGGGAAAAATTTGTGGTTATCAGGTGGATATAGGAATACATTCAAATGATGTCTAAGAGTATTCAAACTCTGGTAAAATAAAAGCCATAGCATCTCAATATCCGCAAAGACTTTTGTAAGGGGTTCTCCAAATAAATTTGTAATATAACCTGAATGATCCTGTGGAGAAGTATTAAAAATATCTCTAGACTCTGCAAGTTAATGGGTTGCTTTTCCTAGAAAAATGAAATCTGAAAAGAACATGACATAGAACCATAAAGTCCTGTCCCAAACAGAGACCAGTAGTTGAGATTTCAGACCTGTCCACCAGCTGGAACGACATGTGAGACTCACAGGTAAGGTTCACCCCTGACACAGTTCTGTGTCTCCAGTCTTGGAGCCATCATCAACACCTCATGCTGTGCTGGTCTGCTGCTGTTACATTCAATTTTGGCAGGCTGCAGGGTCCACTGAACTGAATCTCTCACCTTTCCCTTTTCTCTGATAAACCCTCCCAAAACCTGAGCTACAATACTCAGGTAACGAACTATAGCAGAAACATTTTGAGTGTATATGTGCCTGTGCATGGAAAAAAAACCCAAACAAGAAGGGAAAAAGATGGAAATGATAGATGCTTTTTTTCAGCAAGTGAGGTGATCTGGGGGCAAATAAATTGCTTGGGGGGATGGGGAAATTTGGCACACTACTGAGCAGAAGATGTATCAGGCCCAAGGGGACTGTTTATGTCTTGGTTTATCTTGGTAAGCCAGAGGGAAATGCTCTTTCAAACATGTTAAAATTCATTAAAGCTTTAGAGAGAAAAGCAGGGTCTGGATAACCAGATGTTTGGATGGTATAAAACTCTGGCAGTTAGTTATTAGCTGTTATAGAAGTAGGACAGGAACAGTCTGATCACAATAGAAGTAATAATATGCTAAATCTGTTCTGTTTTATTGTGTGCCACCCCTCCACAACTGCCTGCTTGTTACTCAGAGATATCAAACCTTTGGCTGCTGCAGTTAGAAATGTGGTTTAAACAGCTGTTATTTTGCATCCTGATGGCTGTTTAGTTCCCTTTTATCCTCTGTCCCAGACGCAGGGATCTCTTTTCATTGATGATGTACATGCATAGCTCCTCTGCTTGAAATATTTACCGTCCTTCCTGAACAAGTTCTTCCTCGGTGTTATGTAAGACAAAAAAATAACTGCCCTCCCAAGAGTAATTAAATTTATTGTCAAACTTTTTTGTTTGTTGATGTTTGTTTATTGTTAAATACTGGCAGCTGAGTAGCCATTGTCCATGATGATGTGGGTGAATCTACACAGCACAATGGGCTGCTCTGTGACCACACATTTTCCCTTGTGTTTTCTTTTCCATGGACAAGTTAAAATAATATAGAGCTATTTCAGTCCCAAAACCTGACTAAAGGGTTAAGAATTTAATGAAGAAATACTTCTAACTCTTGTAAGAAAAAGCAACTGAACCACATTCTTGAAATGAAAAGAGTGACTTGTCATAGAATAATAGATCTACAGTCTAAATCCATCCTGTGCAGCCTTAATATTGGTGGGTATTTCACCTGTGAAATATGGATCAGTGGATATGGATCAGTTTTCTCCTTCCAGTGTGAAAGAGACACCTTCAGTCAACCACTTTTAATAGATTTTACTTATGCCAACATCCTGCTAGAGGAAAGCATGGCATCTGGATGACCACTGGTAACTTGACAATGTTGCCACAGTAGAGACCAGCTCAATTACTTCTCCTTCACTCTTAAGGACATTTAGATGAATGAGTCTCTAATTTCTTCCTGGTATTTGACTGCAGAGTGGGGTTTTTTTCAGGATCTAGAGTGAGACCATGAGGCATTTCTGTGAATGTATACATGGAGTAGGTTATGCAGACTGGGAGAGACTTGTACAAACATCCTACAAATATGTTATGAATTTAGAACGCCCACAATAGACTGAAACTTAAAGTGTGACAGAATGGAAAATGTCTTGAGAAAAAAAGTCTGATAAACTCTCAGTTACTGTCATCTTTCTTGCTTAGATCCAGAGGGGTCTCTGACTTTGGTGATCCTAGCACTTTTAGGATTTAAAAAGGGATATGTCTTGCTTTCTTTTTGTAACAAAAGGGGAAGGTAAAGGAGAGGAGAAAGATAAGGAAAGGAAATTAAACTAAATGGAGGAAAGAAAGGACAGTAACAAATACAGCAGTAATAATTGGAGGGCTGCTTTCCAATCTCCGCTTGACCAGCAGAACTTAGACAGGATGATATGACTGTCACCAAAGCTCAAAGGACTCCTGAGGAAGAAAGGAACATTTGGGGTTGTAGAAGCATTGCCACGAAATAGTGGGACCCCAACATGGGTACTGTAAGACACAGGTCAAGAGTCTGAGTTGTAGTGTATGAAAATTCCACTCAGAAAATATCTTAAAAGGAAGGAAGATTTGGGGAAAAATAGTGTGTTTTCTGCCCCCTTTTCTGATTATTTCATCTCTGTTACTGTCTGTGAGGTGTGGTTTTGTTGTTGTCATTGTAGTTTTTAAATCTTGTCTGTTCAGCAACCACAAGCACTGTGACTCGGGTTGTTCACTTGAATATGAAGCAATCCCCAGCTTTGGGCCTCTAAAGTTGTGCTACAGCATCTTCAGCACTCACTGTATCTAGATCATGTCAATATGTTCCCACGACTGCCTAAAGAACAGATTTTCCTGGTTAGAAATAATATTAGCAGATACAAGTTGCATTTATTCTGAACTGTAAAAAGCTACAGCACTGTAGGAATTTTTCATTGCTTGGATGCACTGATGTGTATGAAAGGTGGTGTTTGCAATGTTTGACATTGCAAGAGTAGGATAAAAATTTCTCTAGCTTCTAAAGAAATCCCATTACACATGATATAACTGTAAAATTTGCTGCTTACTGGTGAGGACAAATTTGAAATGAAAATAAACTTTTTCCTCTTTTTATGAGCTCTTAAACCATTTGTATAATGTTACATATGTATTCACACACACACACTTTCCTGAAAGTTTTTATCCTTGTTTATTTTCTGAACAGCTTTTTTTTTTGTTGTTGTTGTTTAAATATCTGTGAGATATGAGCTGTTTTTGCTCAACACAAGGTGGCAGTAAGACATTGTCTGGTGACATACAATAGCTTGGGTTGCTTATTTTCCCTCCTGTTTACTTAGTCTTCAGATAACAAAAGCCCTCCTGATGAATGAGCATTGAAAGCAAAAGAGGTTGTAATAAGAACAGTTTAAAAGGCGCACAGATAAAGAAAATTCTCCAGATATGATCCTGGATGATTTTTTGTATTATAGTAATCCATGTTGTATCCCACTGTGGACAGTATCACAAAATGCTATATTGCTCTCTTCCCCCCCTCTGTTGTTATTTGTTTCCTTACAATTTGCACATTACAAAAAGGCTGTTCCACAAAATAGGTGGAAATTAACCAGATTTTCAAGTTGCAATTTAACAATATTCCCAATATTGGTTGAGATCCTACACGTTGGAAAAGACAAAGCTTTCTACCTCAATTCTTTGTTGTCTAGAAAACACTCTAGTGTCACTGCTTTGAGTAGTAGCTACAGTGATAAACTCCTTTTCAAATGAAGTGAGGGGGAGAAACGAAGACCGTTGTGACAGAGTATTTCACTGACAATGTTAAGAGAAATTTTTTTCTTGTTTTGGTCAGGTATAGATCATATGGTAACAATCCTGAGTGCAGACCAGCAAGTTGCAAATGTAGCTGCTCTTTCTTTCATTAATCATTTTCCAGCAGGCCCAAAGCAGATTCAAAGCAATCTGGGCTACTGGATGCACTAATATGATTAAAATTGATCCTTGTGGGACAGTTTATGATATTTTAGGTCCATCTTACTTGCAGCTTCCCAGAGTACTGCAAAGCATTTATTTATCATATTTTTGGCTAGCTGTTCACCTGAAATGGAGTTTCAGCAGGATGACACTAAGCTCCCAGCAGCCACTTGGTTTGTCTGTAGCCTCTGTACACATAAATGTGCTTTTTGTGAACAAAGCAAAAATTATAGATGTTTCAGACAAGCTGATTTAGTGGAAACTCTGCCTCCTTGTTTCACAAGTTATACATATGTGGCTTATTTTCCAGGAACTGGTTGGCAGAGATCATGTAATTTTGTTTTCCACCACTATGGTTTGCATATAGCTTCTAAACCCCAATACCACTGTTGATACTGTGAACTCCTGTGCACGTGAATCATACATACAACTTGGAATTTGCATCACTTATTATCTATCAAAAATCTGTTAGTTATCTGATATCAAAACATTGTTAAATAAAAACGTAGACATACCTCTTCCCTTGCTTACTCCTTACAGTTTTGCCTTTGAATACTTGCCATCTGGAGATGAATGATGGACTTTGGGTCTATAAAAATAATGCAGTTTCCAGGAAGAAAAATGCCAATTCTATAATCTTGATTTTATGCTAATGGCTTCCATAACGAAGAATAGCCCCTACAGACCACCTTATACAGGTATTTGCAATATTAGGGTTTAGCATAATAAAATTACATACTGTAAAACTTATCAGCTTGATTGTCTATGACTACTTGAAATAATAATAAAATTGAGGGTCAGAAGGACTCTTCTGGGAATCTTCTCAGGACTCAGCTATTGTCCAAGAACTCTTTGCTAGATGTTTAGTGTGAGTTTCATGATTTTTGCATCATAAAATCAAAAAGTGTTGAAGTATTATTATGAGTCAAACATGAAGTGCTGAACTATTAAGTCATGTGTCTTCTTTATATAGGACTAACAATAACAAGTGCTTCAATACTTCACTGCTAAATGATATTTATTCACAGTGAGTAGGAGCTTCTGCTTCAATATATACCTACAGTTGCCTTGGATGGAAGTCCAGCAGATCTGATACTGATCAAAATGTGAGTATTCTAAACGTGAAATGGAGACTCTTTAAAGGAACCTTTAAAAATCTCTGACTACTTGTGAGGTCTCTCTAAGAGAGTTTTATTATTTGGTAACATTCCTTTGAAGTTCTTACAGTATCTTTATTTTAATCACATGCCACCAACCACGACACTAATTTAAGTTTGTAAACCTGAAATAACATTGTGTTTTTGACACTCTCCTATTATATTTGGAATGGCTGAAACACTAGTAAACAAAGCTATTCCACTGAATGCCCAGGGGAGGGACATGTTAAAAAAAAACCAGCCACATGTTCCAAGAAAGAAATTTGAGGTCAAACAGTTTTCATGGGAAACAAACTATGTGGCTGGGATTATCCTGGCTAATTGTGGGTTACAAAATCTCTCTTGAGGGTTTAAGATGGCCAACTGCTGTATTAGCTTTCCATTTCTACATCTGTTTGTAGGTGTGGACAGCACTCAAAAGTGTTCCTTTTCTTATAGGCTCTTTGTACAAGAAAGTGTGGATGAGATGCTAGGACAGCCTGTATTTAACTGGACTTGCCATGCTGTTTGTAGGCTTACTTGCCATGTTTACATACACAGCAGACAGGTTTTCTCTCTCTAGGCTTCTCTACACAGTGGACAGTTCTTTGGTGTGAACAATGTTTTATATGCACGTGAGAAACAACATGATCTCTGCTGAGAAGCAGGGTTACCTCAGGGTTAAAGATACTTTGAGGAATTTGAAAGCAAGTTGTCTATATAAACAAGGCCATCCTGTCAGTGAAGTATTTCTTACTTTCTCTTTCTTATTAATACATGCAGTCACATCTTTTTCATATAAGCGTGATTTCCAGCTCTTTTTCCAACCCTGTTAAAACTGGTACAGCAACCACTGGTTTCAGCTGGGTAAGGACTTGAGCATCTGTAGTTAAGAGCTGCTGTGCAGTTTTAAGGCAAACCAGTCTGAAAAGCTTTATGTCTTAAATGCTGTGAGACTATATAAAAATTATACCTCTTTCTTTTCCAAGTATCCAATTAAATAGCTTGTTGTGTGGCACAAAGTCTGGACTAGAGTATGCCTCTTATATTTACTGTGAGATTTGTGTCTTGTGCCCAGAGGCAGGAGTTCTCTTTCAGAAGGCAGAATTGTGAACAGCAAGAAGCTGAATAGTAGGTTGGTGGTGCTTTTTGGCAAATAGTCATTACTCGTTTTTATAATTCTGGATTACAAAAAGGACCCAGGCGCTACAGATTCAAGCTTTACTTGCAAGTTCTCCATGCCTTCATGAATAGAAAAAAAATAAATTTTTAAGTATATTTTCAATAGAAATGTAAGCGATTGTGTTGAGTTTTTCTTCTTACAGTAGGTCAAGAAACCAAATGTAGCCCAAGCAAGTGGAAGGAGACTCAGATTTTGGAGCAGTGCAGACCCTGGTATTTGTCAACCCAGTATTAAAAATGGACTTCATAAGGTAATTGCAAAAATTTAGCAAACTATGAACTTCATGCTTTTCTTATATCATCAGTTGTTCATAAGCTCATTACGCACCCCTGTAGTCTGGGCTAATTTTCTCTGTGGTCTTCATACTAAGTATTTTGTGAGTGGCAAAGTGAATGAAATAAATTCTTTCTGATTTCATAGCAGAAAAACCTTGGACCAGTACTGAGTGCCATTTGTATCTTGTCATTGACAACCAACTTGACTCTGGGCACTAAGTACAAGAATTAGACTCCTATTCCTTGTTTTTAAGAATAAACTATTTTAAGGTTAAAGTGTGTGTCTTATCCTATAAAATGTTTGGTTTTATTCGTAACTACAGAAACATTCTTGTATAAGTGTGTTGGTAGTACTGTCTAGCAAATACCCAGTTCAGAACCACAGAATAGGTTCTCTGAGATTCACAAGTGTGGAATGTGAAATGGTGACACTTCCACCATCTCTTGTTTGGCCCCTGGACTGGCACTGACAGCCCTGGCTTAGAAACCAGTAATTGCTATACACGAAAGTGGAGATTCAGGTATTTCCTACTGGGGTTTAGAATGAGCATAGGAAGTGAAGGAGAGCAAAGAAAAATGTTTAAATTAACTAGGAAATGCCAAGTTAGAGAAGCTAGTATGCTTTTTCTTGCTATCAGATTCAGATGCCTATCTGCAAGGCCAAAAGGATGCTCCTGTTTGGGAATAGCGAGACTCCAAAGCTGCTTTGGGGCTGGGAAACCCAATCCTGCCACTTCACTGTTATCATGTTCCTAAAAGTGACATTTCTTATAGCAGAAAAGGGAGAGAAGAGAAAATGTGAATGACTCTGGACTAGGACATTTTCCTGATACCAAGGGAATTTCTGGTTTTAGTTTGGATCATAGGCATGCTTCGTCCTTCAGTATATCTGTTTTGAAAACAGTAAAGTGCTATTGAGTTCTGAGGAAAAAGGTTTGCTATGTTGGTTGTCTGAGAACAAGTAAGCAAAACTTCACATTTGATTTAACATAATGATCAAGGGTTGCATGAAAAATTGGCACTACATAGGCTCAGGAGAAATTTGGTTTGGGGCCAGGCTAAGAAGATATTTTCTCAGCTTTTCCTGCCTCTGATGATTTTGGTATAGAATCAGGTATATGAGGAGAAAAGTTTATTTGTGGCAAGGGAGAAAAATTAATACTAGTTTGACTGAGTTCACAGCCAATATTTTATATGAGATGCCCAAATCTGGGACTAAAATTCCTGTTCTGTAGCACAAATCAGTCTATGATCTACTTCGTTAAGCAACTCATTACTTGTTCAGGTAAGCGTTTTCCCATATCTGGGTCCTTCACCAGATATTACTACCATAGATTTATTTTCTGTCCATGTACCAGGGACTCCATACAATTTTGGGTTGTGGTTTTTCTACAGGTAGAAGTCACGGAGTTTGCTCCTTTGTAACACAGTGTTGCTAAAGAGTTTTTGTTGGCTTTACACAAAGGCCATACCCCTAAGTTGAAAGTTGTGGTTTTGAATAAATCAAGAAAAGAGAGAAAAAGAACTAAGGCCTCCTAAAACCCCACACCCACTCAAACTATTAATTTGCCAGGTACACGTGAATGTTACATCTATACTAGAGAACAAACTAGCACAGGGTTCTTGTCTCCCCTGCCAGCGGTGCCCTAAAACTCTATCTTTAATTCTGGCTCATTTGCAGTGATTAAATCAAACCCAAACAAACATTAAAAAGCTAGCCATAGCAGAAGTTTTCTAAAGCTTCAAAGATCTGTTTATATTATTGAGACTTCAGCAGGGGTGCACACAGAATTTTGCAGTTATTGGTGCTAGAGAGACCACAGAAACACCGTATGAGTCCTTGTGATTACTCTAAATGGGTTACTGCAACAAAACTTGCCTGTAGCAGGCTTCGTGGAGCAATATGAATGTGTAGTTTTATTGTCAGCACTCTGAATAGTTTGAAGCCCTGGTTCAAAAGTTCACCTCTCTCTTGGCTGGAAGAAATGTTAAAAGCCTTCCCCAGGAAAATGATAGTACTAGGCAATGAGATAAAAATACTGATTTATCCTATTCGATACATTAAAAAACAAACAGAGAATGTATCTATGCCAGATTTAAAGTGCAAGTTTCAGAGTAATAATGAATATGATTTCAGAGGGATATGATTCCCAGTTCCTTAGCTCTATATCTTTCACTACACAGAAATGGGGTCTTCTGGAACTCTAACCAGTGATATCATACCTTATACTGGGAACACAAACATGTGAGTTCCAGATTCATAGTGGAGACTCACTATCTAAAAAGTAGCTGTTGTAGTCTCTAGCTTGTACATCTTAATTGACAGAATAGGTAAATGGGTTTTTGTTTACCTCCATGGGTGTCAAGCAGCCTGGTCATCTGTTGTGGTTTAACCCCAGCTGGCAACTAAGTCCCACAGAGTTGCTCACTCCCCCAGAGGAGTGGGGGAGAGAATTGAAGGGGTAAAAGTGAGAAAACTCCTGTGTTGAGATAAAGACAATTGAATAGGTAGAGTAAAAGCTGTATGTAAAAGCAAAACAAAACAAGGAATTTATTTACCGCTTCCATGGGCAGGCAGGTATTCCTAGCAGGCAGCCATCCCCATGAGAGCAGGGCTTCATGACACATGATAGTGACTTGGGAAGAAAAAAACACCGCTCTGAACATCCACCCCTCCTCTTTCATCCTCCAACTTTATATGCTGAGCATGAAACCATGTGATATGGAATACCCCTTCAGTCAACTTGGGTCAGCTGTCCCAGCTGTGTCAATACTGTTTCCAGTATAAATCCAAATCATAACCCCATTTCAGCTATTATGAATATAATTAACTCTACCCCAGTCAAAACCAGCCCATCAGCCCTTCTGGTCCAGATGCTGGTCAAGGTGAGTGCTGTCGCTCTGCAGGTGCTGGGGTAACAGCCACTGTGTGGTTGGAGCTGGTACCAACCCTTGAACGAGGACTGTAGAAAGAAATAAATGCCTTATCTGAGGAGTGCCAGAGTGGCAGAAACATTTCCTAGATCAAATTCTAACTCAAAACCAGACCTAAGAAGAAAAGTACAGTTTTACACTTCTCACTAATCAGATTAATTTTCTGAATCAAGCACCCTGAATCTCTCATGTCTGGATTTCCAAAATGGAGATTCTACTGGTAGGATGTCTCACTTTATTTCTGGTGAGGAGAAATTAAAATATGCTTGCAACTAATAGAAATCCTTAGCATTCCAATTACCTGTAGACTCATGAGGAGAAAACTACCATGAAAATGAATATTATTCTAGCAGAACTACATTTTTTACTCTGAAATATGATTATGCTGTATCATTACTGAAATTGTTTATCTCAAAATGTGCTTCTGTTGTGCTAGATGGTATACAAATGTACGAGGAAAAGATGGTCCCATCTGCAGAGAGATCTTAAAGTCTCTAAAAGTGACAGCATCTTTTCCTTTCTACAACAAGTATTCAGGATCAGTTCAGACTCTTTACATATGAAGTGCTCCTGAGAATGGCATAAGTGTTTTTTAAAATGCTCTCTCTTATATGAGGCACTTCACAATGTCAGCTCATGTATTTTTTATTTTCTGATAAGACTAGTGAGAAATATGCAATACCAAAAACAGTGGAAGCAGTACAGTCAGTTCAGACTTGGATGTTAAACTGGGAAAAAAATGCAAATACCCAGTGGTCCAGCTGAGAACAGACTTCGGTGAGGAAGGAAGGGGAGAGAAAGAGGGTGAGGGAAACAACTGTGAAAGAAGAAAAGTTGTTTTTACCATGGTTTAGTGAGCTGAGCTGTGTCTTTGAGACAGTGCCGAGTGCCAGAGCGGGTAGAAAGGAGGAAGAAATGCTACCCCAAGTGGAGATCTGGGAGGCAGAACCACACCCTTGGCAACAGGGTGACAACAAGCTGTTAGACTGGGTTATTTCTTCTTCCATTTTTGCCTCACTGCTTTGTCACCTACCAGGTCACTTCCTTCCAGGTGGTAGTACACTCTGTCACATCTCAATTTGCCCCTTCCCCCCCTGTCCTATCTCCAGTCATGTTTCCTTACCTTCTCCTGCTCCACGTCAGTTCCTATGGCTCATGTATGCCAACACAGAAACCTTCAGCTAAGGACAGTATAGCTTCAGCTTCAGAAGAAATTATGGAAAATGGCAGATGGGCTTGTTAAAGACGTTGTTCTTTCAGTAACTCAAAGATATTTCTCTGCTGTGATCTACAGTAGCCTGAATAATCTTTCCTCACCTTACCTGTGCTGCACCACTTTGGATCTCCTAGTTGCTCCTTATGGATGTGGGTTTCAGTATTCATGGTCACGTGAAACTCAACATTCAGATTCCTAATGTTTGTGCAGTGTCCTTTGTCATGGCCACAGAATAATCACAGGTGTGCCCAGAGGAATGTTTTGCCATTAAAAGTGTCAGCACTTTGACTTCTACTGGGTCAACTGTTTTGACACAAAGTTTGCAGTGATCTGGAAATCAACTCACTGGGGCTCTTGGTAAGAATTCAAAATAAGACGTAAATAATGACTTGAGCTATGGTACTTTACATTGATTTCACAAAAGACGATGAGCCAGTACTTCATCAAGCCAATAGAAACTATATTTGTAAATACACTCTTCATTTTAATCTATGTATTGGCATATTTCTACTTGTTCATATCATACACGTGCATTTTTCTTCAGCATACACAGAAAAGAGAGCAGTGTTTCATGCTGCCAAATCTTTTTCTGTGCAGAATGCTTCATCAAATACAGAATCTCTGGTGAAGAAAGAGCTGGTAAGTGGCAAAATGTATATGCTGTGGGAAGTACAGCATAGGTACCCAGTGGGCAGTGGTTCTGACGTTCTCATTGGTTCAATGATTTAACTAGCCTGTCTTCAGCTGAGCTCATCACACAGTAAATGGCCACAATAATCCTTAGCTGCTTAGTGTAAATAGGCTGACAGTTTAAGGGTAAAAGATATATAAAATAACATTTTATTGCTTTTCCTATCAAAGATTGCAAAGCATTGTGCACATTACAGTAAAGTCAGCGCTAAAAGATGTGTTTTCCAATAGTTCCATTTAAAAGCTTAATACCTTACCATACTTGTGCAATATGTGACCTATTACTGCAATCACTGACATTTTGGGGAAGTTCTCTCTTCTTTTAATATATAGTTTTGGAACTTCACTTTCTGCAGATGGAAAATCTCCTAGAGAGTTTGTTTTTCTTTTAACAGTCCCCACAGCATTAAAAACCAACAACAATAAAAAAATCCAAAACAGGGACCCAGGGACCAAATACTCTGACTAGGTTTGAAACACAAGAACATATCAGAAGCAGAGGAGGTGATGGCACAGTGCCACCTGTAAAAGAGTTACAGAGGTGGCACAGTGCCACCTGTATATCAGTTGCAAAGCAGGAGAAACAAACAGAAAACATGCCAATTTAAGAGAATATCTTTCCTATGTCTTAAGTTCCAAGGCCTTACATTGGAAAGTGTCTTGGCAATTATTCCAAAACTTCACGTATGTCTCTTCAAGATACTCCAAAAATTTTCTCTGGCCTACTAATTCAGAGTATGTATTTTTGTAGTAGAAAGATGACATGTATAACAAGTACTCCCTCCCTCCATACCTGCTGAATGGAAAAAGCCCTGTTTCTGTTGGATCAGAGCCCTTGGTCCAAGACTAGGAAAATGTAGCACCATTTCTTTCAGTTTATGAAACACATCTGTTCAAAAGCATAGTTCAAGTTGTCTGAGATTGTCCCTTTCTTCTCTTTCTCTAGTAAAAATGAATGCATTAGGAAAAACTATGTGCACAAGAGTCACTTTTCCTTAGCCTCTACATTTACCTATGCTTTCATTTGCTTGTTTTTATATGATAAAGATTGTCAAGTTTTAGTTTTAGCTGCCTCCTAACAGAAGAACTATTTACATGGGAGTGTACCAAAGCAATCGGTATTTTATTTACCTCTGAGCCCATGCTGTTCTCTAAAACCTCCAAACCAGAGTCAGAAACACAGCCATATAATGAGGTGAAAAGGCACTCCTTGCAAACTGTAAACCTTAAAAAATAGTTTGCTATCAACTTGCAGACTTACCCATTTAATAGGTCTTGTGAAAACTACCTGCCAATAATACATTATTATGACCTTGCAGAAGCCTTACCACATGAGAAAGGCAATAGATGTTTAATATTTTATTCTAATTATTGGTAATTTGATCTGTAGGTAATTTTTGTGTTAGAGGCAGAAGAACAAAGGATGAAACTTCCCAGAGTAAGATTGATGAGTAAATGATATGTCCAGTTTTCCAGTGTACTGAGGAGCTGTTTTGATGCATTGTTCCAGGTGTTAGTCTCTTGATGAATCTGATCTTTTATAAACTTGCTCTAGACCTCCTTATTGGCCTGTAAAAGTATAACGTTTTCTCTGTAATTAGTCACTCTATTTCTTGGAGTTCTGAGAATCAGGCTGTGGCACTGCCTGACAGTGCCCTGTGTGCCTGGATACTCTTCATGGGGAGCTCTTGGCACCCGTGAACTCTTTCACTTGTGCTGCCACCTGCACCTTTGAACTTGATCTCTCCTGCCAAGTCATAAACATCCTTCGAGATTATATCTGTGCACATTTCTTCTCACATTTACGTCACATCCTCCTTTTTCTTACTCTGGTCACAACTGGTAAGGAGTCATGAAAAGATTTGAAAGAAGTAATGAAAAGATTCAGAGGTGGTCAAAATACATCTCCATGGAAGCTGTAGAGTTGGCAGCACCTTGGTACTTCACTGGGTGAGGAAATGAATGCTTGTGCTCTCATCCAGTAATAACAGACTGTTCTTCCTTTCCTCACCTGAAAAGAACTGAGCTTCTGCCAACTCAGGAGGAGCACAAGGACAAAAGGAGATTCACCGAAAGACATCTCAGACAGGAAAAGAAGAACTGAAAAGCTGAGTAAGGGTGGTCACTGTTTCAGAAAAATTGAGAAAAGTGTCTTGAAGTTTATAACGCTTTCATGTATCCCAAACCACTTAAAATTCCCTGTCTGCTTATCCCTTTTCCAAAACAGGGAAAACTCTCACAAATGGGAAAGAACAGTACTAATGAGAAATAATTTGCCATCTATCACTGGTTTCCTTAGTGTACCTTATAGTCTCTCTGCTTAATAAGATCAAGCTCTGCATGGCAGGGTCCAGAGGCTGTAATCAAATACAATTCATAAATCTAACAAATAGCACTAATAAAACAGATCTAAAAAATGGATCGATAAAGTAGAAATCATCACTGTGATCCCAAATTATGTATTTATGACCTTATGATTTGGTTTGCCATGTTCACTGGTAGTACCTCACAAATCCCTGACTGTTTGGGGAGGATTACAAACATGGTCATGGGGCAATGGCTATCACACACTCCTAACATGAATCCATATAATACTCTCACAGAAGCAGAGGGAATGTAGAACAGTATCCAGTCTACTACTCCTGTTGCTGCCTACAGTGGGCTTTTCAGAGCTTTATGTTGCTTTTTTTTTTTTTAAGGAAAGATTTCAAGGGTGAAAAAGTCCTGAAATACTGTTAATCTTCCCCTTGACTGTACTACTTCATTGTTTTTTCTTTAAATGCGCTTCATTTATTTGAACCTCTCTATTAATTCTCTTATTAACAGTAAAGCGTAAGCAATCTAAGTACATTACAGAAACACAGATCCCAACATAGTCTTGTACTTAGCAGAAAAGCATATCATATCCTATTTTCTTTTCAAGTTTAGCCACTCCACTCACATTTATACTTCTTTACTCTGCTGTCTTTTTTTTAGTTTCAGGGTGTTTAATGATATGATCATATCACATCCTTCTTCCCACATCCTGGGATGAGCCACTTATCAGGGTATATTTTGTTTCTTATGTTGCTAAGGAGCTGCTGAAGGGGAACTGATCTGGGAGCTGCTGGGGTAGAACTCCAGCAGAGTTGAGATGGGACTATTTGTGTAGGTGTTCCAGTGGTCCATCCCTGTGTCCAACAGCACCTCAGGATGGACATCCGTCCTCAGCCAGTGCCAGTACAAGCTTGGCAAGAAGGCAGAGCCCAAGCACTGAGCCCTGGTGCTGCTGCTGACAGCCTGCCTGCCAGTGACACTGAACTGTTATCCTCCTCTCTGATCTGAGCTGCACAGATGTCCTTGACATCCTCTACTTAGTTCTAAGCTACCTTATTGCCTTAAATCTCAAAGTAAACAGCATTGAGGTAGGTGAAAGAAAGTCAGAAAAGACAAATGATTAGGCTGATTTCCATCACAAGGAGTTGATAGGAAACTCATGCTGAATCCTTGTTTCTGAGTCCTGTACCACACATACTTTGGCTTACAGGTAATGTGGAGGTAAATATTGACATAGACAACTGCAGCTACAAATGAAGTTCACATCATCTTCTTTGATTGCAATGACACTTTTCCTTCTCTTTTTCTCCCTCCCCTGGTGTATTTGTATAACTTATTTTTATTCTTCTCTGAGCTGTGACAAATACCAGCCAGATAATAATTATTATTAATAATGGAATTTGAACATTGGCTTATTATAAAGTAACAATTATTCTACTGGTGGAATGAGACAATGAAAATGGAGCAAAACCAGAAATGCATTATAGTGTGGAGCAATGTATGGAAACACTAGTTTGAAACCCACTGTATTCATGGGAAAACTTTAATCTGCATTATGGGTTGTGCAACACAGTAGCAGGAAACACTGAAAAGGAGAAAAATTATATGAACTATGAATTGGAGTTGGGCTAATTATCAAGGAATAAACAATTCATCTGAACCTGAAAGTCTGATTTCGTAAGCCTTGAGGAAATGTGGATCTCCATTAAATGATTGCGAGCTCATATCTCCTGAAAAAGAGATCTTCAATTCAGCAATGAGAGAAGTTCTTATTGTCCAAATTAAGGACCAAATGAAACAAAATAAACTTGCCAAAAAACAAGAAAAGTTTATAACACCAGCTCAGGGTGCATTGTAAATCTAATATATCTAAATGAAATCACTGAATTTGTGTTTTATCTATAAATAAACCCCTGGCTCTGGATAAACCAAATAAAAACCTTTTCCAGAAAGGAACAGAAAATATTACTTTGTTTCTTTCTCACGTCTTTTTCTGCAGTCCAGATTGTGCTGGGATCATTTGAGTTTGGGCTGAATGAGTTTATACTGTTGGTACCCAACTTACCTGTTATCCAAAATAATACACTTCATTACAAATACTTGTGTAGACCTTCCTGCATTCCTGCAAGTTTAGTAAGGAAATTTTACTTTTTCACTGAAGAGAGTGTTTGGAGCTGGAGTAAAGATAAACAAAAAAGTCACTCCTTTTACAAGTTAAAAGGAAAAGAACTAGCCCAGAAAGATAAACTCTCATTGTTATTATATTGCCCTCTTCAAAAACTTATTAACTTCATAAATACTTGAGTGATAGGAGTAAATCTCTATTTCCGTGGTATCTGCAGCTTATGAACCAGTAAGAACATTGTTTCCCCAGCTGTGATTTCGTCAAAGGTAATGCAGAGTTAAAACCACCTCAGTTCAGATCCCCTGCTGATCCATTAGGTTCAAAACTGCATTTACCTCACTCACTTCCAGCTTTCACATCTTTCTCACTGCCAAGGCTCTGTGGTGTTTTTCTGCTGTGTGACAAATAGAAACTGGATATTGATTGTGGCTGTACACATTGATGTCTGACTCTACCCATGGGCACATCACACTGTACAGTGTTCTTGTCTTATGGTTCATGGGTGTGGCAAGATCCTTCTTCCTGTTCTGCCCGAATGGCTGAAGGAATAATGTCTTGAGCACCTGACTTCTCTGGAAAGTCTGCTTTCAGCACTCTTCCAGGAGCTTGGCTCCACCCTGAAGACAGATTCCTCCTTTTTGGATTGTGGCCAGAGGAAGGAGGCAGGATGCAGACACAGCTCTTGTAGGGTCTGTGGCTGATACAGGGCTGGACCAGCATCTTTTGCACCTCTCGTGGTGAGATGGGCTCGATTTCTGTCTGTGAATTACAGATAGTTCTTATGTCCATTTAAAGCTGATGGGAGTGAAAGCATGCATGGCTACAGGTAACAGAACTAAGCTCAGTAAAATGGAAAGTGATGAAGTTTTAGAAACAACAACAAAGAATAACAAAATAACATAGAATGACTAAACTGCTGTCTTGTGGACTGCCAGGTAAAAACAAGGAAGGATGTTTTTCATAATAAACTCTAAGGTGTTTTTCTCTTAGGCAGCTATTCACAGCAATGCTCCCAAAATTAGGAAACGTCTCACGTAGACACCTAAACTCCCTGCTTTGAAGTTTTTTACAAGTATTTCCTTCTTCCAACTTCAATTCCTCTGTCCCTGACTATTGCCACAGCAACAGGATCCTACTGTAAGGAACATGCTGAATCTTTTCCGTTTGCCTTCCCTCATAATTTCCTGCTTACTTCCTATCTTTGTTCATTTTCATGTAAGAAGTATTTTTCTGCTGAATGGAAGGCCATGCACTAAATCTTACAATTTGTTGTTTTATTTGTGGCATTAATTCTATTGTAGTAATGCTTACAGAAACAGTTATGAGTACTTCAGTTGTACCAAGCCTTGAGTAGAACAGAAAAATTAAACCATACTGAATGTATTCAGTAAGTGTGTTTAATTAAACATTTTAAATAAATATTGCTGGCCTTGTCACCATAGAAAAATTAGGATGTTTTCTCTCCCTGACAGAACCTTTCAATTAGTTTGTTTTTCAAAGCTAATGCTTTATATTTTCAGTGCAATAACGATTTTAGTTAATTTAATGGAATTGTTTAAGAAATTGCAATTAACTTTTTATTATTTTTTTTTAATATTTTTTTTTTATTATTTTAAGAAATCTCCTATCCTTACCAAGAATGGAGAGGATTTTTTTCCTGGGTTCATCCATTAAGTTCCAGTGAAATCAACTCCTTCATTGTGCTCTGGCTGGTGCTGCTAAACTAGCAATTCCCCATGTTGACATTTATGTATCATTGGTCAAATATCTTTGTTATGTTGGTGTCTTCATTCCAGTATGACATAGGGTAGGGAGGGAAGGAAAAGACATCTTCAGATGTTACAGAACAGAGCGGAAAAACTCCAGATGAAAAAATCTTTGGACCACTCAAAGAATACAAATGGTTAAGTTTGAGTGCCAGACTGTTTGTTTGTTTGACAGTGGATATAAGCCAAGAGCTCCCTGAGTCAGGAAGGTAATCCACTTTCCAAGCAGTGAGAGGAAAGGCACTTCCAGGACACCCAACTTTTCCCCCTTGGAGCTAGAGGTGGGGGGTAATTAAATTAGAGATGGATGAATCTGGTGATGCTAGGTTTTGGAAACTTCTCCAGCAGATCTATTTTTTGCTTCACAATCATAGCCTGAGCTTCAAACTTTTCTATATGGAATTTAAGATCAAGGCTAATCCTATCTAGAAAAACAGGCTGCTTCTCTCTCTCTGTTTTGACAAATGTGGAATCTATGCCATTATATACTGTAACTGAGACCAGCAAAATCGAGTGTTTGATAGATGTCACATGTATATTGGGCTTAGGTTTCAGTTGCATTTTCCTTTCCTCCTAGTGCTTTTGAGATGAGTTTCCCTATTTCTCCTCTTACAGATGTAGCATAGAATAAGAAACACAGGCTGAAACTACATGTGTGTGGGATAGTATAGAGTAAAACCACCGTGATGCCCTCTCAGACAGGTTTCTCTGTGTGTGTGAAGGCAGCAGTTGAAGTCTTTCTAGTCTTTCAGCGGTCCTTTGTAGGGGCTAGCTGAACCTCAGGGCTGCCTGAATATTCCTTACCCTGGGGCTTGGCCTTAAATCACTGACAAGAAGATCCAAGATGAGGCCCATCCAGCAGCCTAGCAAAGTGCATTTCACAACCTCAGCTACAACAAACACAACTAAACTTCTTTGCCCTCTTGTTTACCTGTGATGAAAAAGCCAGCTCAAGAGGGAGAGGGGAAGAAGGACTTTAATTTTACTGGCTGCATTCCTTACCTTCCCAGTGTGTGAACCAGAAAGTGAGCCCACCAACCCACTGCTACTTTCAGCTTCACTCACAAAATAAGTAAATGGGAAGTTACTTTATTTTCTCACTTGTACTAGAAAACTGTTAACTGAGATTCACTGGTCTCAGTGGAAGGTTTTACTGAGTCAGGAAACACCCACATTCTTGACAGAAGTTTCTTCACCATTAACCATTAGGTTCAGTGTTATTTTAAAATAGCATTGCTCAATGCTTAGAAACAAATCTCCACTAATGCGGAACAGCTGGATTAGAAAACATCTCAATGTTTTCAGGGTGTATTTTATAAAACAGCTTGGAAAATTCTGTTTATTGATTTGATAGGGAGAATAGGAAGGGCAAAGACAAGGAATGAACTGAACTCTGTGTTAGGTGTTGCAGTTCAATCTGCCAAAGCTGCGAGGAGATACTTGTAAAGCAGTAATCAGCCGTATCAACATTTAAATTCATTTCAAGTAGGGATGCATGGTAAAAAAATCTAGAAAGGATTAGAGTCCCAAATTTCTCTGTTAGTTTTCCAAAAAAAGTTCTGGTTGTCATGAAATAATTCAAAACTCATTTAGAATTGCTTTCCCAAAGGAAATATTATGTTTTTCTGACTAAAGTACTTGACATTTTAGTTGATGAGGAAACATGATCCCCAGGGCTGAGCAGTCATTTGTCTCAAACTTATATTCCTGGATGTTGGTTTTCCTCTCTGCATTTACTTTGCTCATTTTGCCTTTGGTTTTACTTATAAGTATGTATAAGTATTTATTTAATTTATGCCCTCCTATTAACCTTCTGAATTAAGACTGCATCCTGCCCACAGGCCCCAGCTGGTCTGTAACATCACCACTGTTGTTCTCATCATTGAGCAGCCTATGGATCTCAGCCCTCTGCAGCACCCTCTGGCTGGCTCCCAGGGACAGTGCAGCCTGCCCTTTGGGCTCTGGGCTACAGGTGGTCACTGCCTCTTCATTCTGTCCAGAGAGATGGAAGCTGCTAAATGACCCCTTTTCACCCTAATCCTTAGTTTTAGATGGTAAGGCTTTCCAAGTAGAATTAGCAGTCTGGAATTCAGATTGTAGTGAGTTTCAAAGCTGCTCTGTCTGGCAGGTCGGGTCTACTTTTAATATAGCAAGATGATGAACACTTCACTGATAGCCCCAAGGACCCAAAAGGCACTCCACATTTTCAATGTATTTACATTTCTATGCAGAATATCTCACTTTATCCCATTTCTTCTGATTATCCCAATTCCCACTCCTTGCTGTTTGTGACCCCTTTGTGCCATAATCTCTACTCTCAGAAAGGAGTTAGGAGAGCTATACCATGAAGCTAAACCACCAGCATGTTAGATTTTCCACTGATTTAAGGCTATTCCTTCTCTTTTAGGTACTTACAGATCTCTTTCCTAGGTGATCAGAGGAGACACTTCCCTGGGTGAACTCAGTTCTGAGGAATGGGATGATGCCTGAGAGCATACCAGCCCAGCTGTACAGCCAGGACACACAAAAAGGTCTGTAACAGAACCACGTAGACATGCTCATATGAATTCTGGCATGTGCTTGCTGCTAAGGCAAGAGCCTGTGCTCACCAAGCAGCCAGTGCAGTGCTTTAGGATGTTGCCATTCCCTTTCCAGCCTTGGCCCATTCCTTTTCATGAGCTAGTTTCTTAATATATAGCCACAAAAATGCTGTGCTATACTGTGAGTTAGTGCAAATCAGGCCCTGCTTTTTGTCTTACCTACTGTACATTTACCTCAAGCACAGAGACAGACCAGAGAGCTGGAGAGTGCTAATGTGGTGAACCACTGCAGTTAGCTTCCCCAGGACCACTGGACCAGAATAAGAGCACTTTATGTTCTTCAGAGTAGTTTATATCAGTTTGGAAGGAATTAATAACCAAAGAAAGCACTGTAATACTGTAATATGAATGTCCACATTGTTACTTGTTTCAGGGAATGAAATTTACCTTTCCTGTACATACAAATCTTTCTGGCATGAACCTTGCTTGCTTTAGACTTTAAGAAATTGTGCCAGGGTTCTTTTCACTAAAGGGTTTGTTAGCAAGTGGAACAGAAATAGTTCCTTTTGGCAGATATATTAGCTAAAAGAATCTTTTCACTGATCCCCAGGTATTCCCGTCTCTTTTCTCTCTTCTAACTTCTCCCCCATGCACACTTGTAAATCAGATTTCCTCAGAGCTTTTTTGCATCTGAGGGTACTTCACCAAGCTCTGAACTCCTTGTAGTGGAAAACTCTTATTCAAGGCTTCTTAGAAACCTCCCTTGCTGGTAATGTAGCTAAGCAAAGCTCCATTAGTGAGACATACACAGTGATAAAAAATCTAACACAGAAATTGTTTTTCTGACTGCTTTTACTCTTTGAAACCAAATGCACACACTACCTTTTTTATGTAGAAAGTATTTTTATAATATCTCAGCATGTGTAAAATTATTACTTCTTAAGGGCATAATGAAATAACTGTTCTATACAGCATTAATGACAGCCTACTCTGATGAATTTTGAAATTGAGGAGATTCAGTAAAGGTGCAATATCACACTGAAAAGTCTTGGGGCTGTTTCATTTTTTGTTATGAATTGTATATGATTCGTTGCAGTCTACCCTTTCTCTCTCTAGACTACTTCAGTTTTTCAAAAATGGTTTTACTGCAAAACACTCCACAGAGTAATGCTGCTCGATGGGGTTGGATTTTGGAGCATTTCTTATTTCTCCTCTTTGCTCATGAAGGGAGTCAGGTATGATAAGTATAGATTTAGATGTCTAAGTCTAAGTAAAATTTCTTATGGTGTATATATAGCATGTCAAAAACCATTATTATATGTATATTTACAAATCTGTGTCTCTATTTGTACAAATATCTTCATATACCCACTCTTATAACTCTGTAACTTAATAGCCTGTATAACTTTAAAGCTGAGACCTGTTGACAGAAACCAAGGCCTGTGTCTTATACCCTGTTATATTTTGATTGAGAAAAATTCCCTCCTCAGAGTTGTTCACAGCTGAACCAGCAGAGAATAGGAGATTATGCAGAAGCTAAAACAGGTAAAATGAGACCTGGTCAACATATAAGTCTTGGACACTTGAGGCAGTTGGCAATTTTGCAGTGCAGGTGACTGCAGGCTGATAAAGAGACCTCTGCTAGTCTTTGTTACAGTCCTGAATGATGTAAGCTGAGCAGTTGCAGGCTCTCTCCTGCTGAAATCCTTGCCCCATACACAGGTTTCCCTGGGCAGGGAGAACCCAGGAGCAGTAGGAGTTTACCGTGCTCTGAGCTTGCTAGCTAGGCTGGTAAACTGTGGTGTAGACAAGGAATTGTCCAAGTCAAGTAGGCTCTTCAGGTGTGTTTTTCTAAAGAACTAGAAGCTGTAAAAACTAGGATATAAAATTAAAGCCATAGGAGTGTACCTGTTTGCAGCAAAAGCTGGGTACTAATGGACAGGAAGCTCAAGATGAGCCAACAGTGTGCCCAGGTGGCCAAGAAGGCCAATGGTATCCTGACCTGCATCAAAAA